>JAQIXV010000042.1:0-153703 GCA_034700625.1 Tectocepheus velatus | reverse complement strand
CGGAATCATTTGGTTTTAGCGGACGTTTGAGGGCTTCGATTTCGTTTCGTCTCATTTCCACCTCTTTTTTGTAAGCGTTTGCAGTCGTTGTCGTCGTCTCAGACCCGAACAGTTTTGCCTCCAATTGTTGTCGTCTTAAGAAAATATTATTCGCAACACTTGTCTTCGTTTCGATAATTTTTGGGGAACTCTTCTGACGTTTGATCGCAGTTTCGTCACAAGTGGTAGCCTTTGTCTCAACGCCTTTATTGTTGTAATCGGGGATATGATTGGCAAGAGGTTTGACTTCCTGTGCGTTCCTTTTTCTTAAATACTGTTTGGCTTTCGCCTTATTTTCAGATGAAATTACTCTTTCGAATAAATCTTTCTTTGCTTTAAGAGATAGGGTTTCCGGTGTATCCGCCTTTACTTCCGGTCGAGAGCTTTCCTCGAATTGCTTTCGAAAAACCGATACATTAGATGAGGCGTTGACTACAGGAAAGTCTTTTCTGTTGTCTTTCGTATTGTAAATCAATTTTTGCGGAGAAACTGATTCTTCGATCTTTTGAAACCCGAATTGAGTCAACTTTTCCTTCAATTTATTGCTTTCTATCGGTTTCTTAACCGGCGATACCTTTTCGGGTGTTTTGATATAATTTGAAGCAATTGTTTGTGAACTCACTTTTTCATTGATTTGCTTCTTCAGAGGGGAAGACATTGTTTTTTGTGGACTCTTAGCCAATGGACCAGTTTTTGATTCTTGAAGCGTATCCTCTGAACCATAAGTCTTCTGAAATATGAATCTCTTTGTCGGGGACTCAGACTCAGCGCTCACTTTCTGTGGTTTGGTTTTAGTCGGAGAGACCTGTCTTTCCTCGAAGTCATCCGAAGATTCATAAGTTCTGGCGATTTGATTGAGTCGTTCGTTGAGAAGCAATCGCTTCTTTGGCGGCGATTCCAATGGAGTGACAGCCGTTTGTCGAATCGGTTTAATAGGACTTCGGCTCTGAATCTGTTTCTCTTCATCGCAATCGTTGTCATCGATATAATCAATATTTTCTGATTCGTCCCAATTATAGGTCCGAGCGATTGAATTAAGTCTTTGACTCAACGGAACTCTTCCACGATTTGGTGATAATTTCGATAAGTTTTCGATCACTTGTTTTGATGCCGAGTCGACGACAATCGGTTGGCTTTCGGTTTCGGTTTCATTCAGTTTCATATTATTTTGATTGTCGTTAACCAAAATATTATCACTTTTTAGTGAACTCTTACTCTTAATCGACTTAATTGGTGTGAGATCTTCATAATCATCGATGTCTTCATTCAATAGCCTTTCTCTCTCTTGTTTTCGTGCAATCATTTTCTGCTCGAATCAAATCAATTATCAAATGAAAAACAAATTCAAATTTGCGGTCAATTAATACAAACCTCAGTAAATGAGTCCAATTCTTCGTAATCTTCGCAATCACTACTCATTTTGAAAAACTTTTAATGATTTTTATGTTAATTAATGTTAATTCAAAACTAAACGAAAATTAATTATAATTAAAAAAAATGTGTGAAAAACAATTGAATGCAAATGAAGTGCTGTTTTGAGTTTGAGCTCAAATCTACGAAAAGCAATGAAAACTGTTTTTCAAACTCTTGACAAACGGTTTGAATGTTTGTCATCTCTCTTCTGATTGGATACTATTTTAAAAGAGGGATAGCTTTCAGCCAATCACTCAAACGACTGTTGAATTAAATGCCCCAACAGTTGACTCTTTATATTAAATTATTTTTATGAATCATAAGTTTTTGAATTACGAGACAATACATAGACCCAAAGTTAAAAATACCTTGCTCTCTCAACTTTCAACTTTCACTCAAATTCAATGAATAGTTTACAAATGTTTTGACATTTTTTATGAATGAAATCAAATGAATCAAAATGTAAACAAACGTCAGATTTAAATATGAAATAAGATTTAAATAACTAAATATTGAAACTCATTAATAGCAATGATATCTCGAGGTCTTTACTATAGCCTAAGTTCGGGTGCATTGGCCGCGAGTGCGACCCTCTTCGGCAAACTAGCGATGTCTCCGTCCTTTTGCACATATTTCATACAATTTGATGATAACTCCTATTCTTGGCGTTCATTAGATATTACTTCAATCGTACGACTATTCAGTAAAAGTATTATTTCAAACGATTAATATTATGTCAAAAAATACTTAAACAGATTATAAACACATACCGAGTGGTGATGTTTGTGCTGATGGTTATGACAAATGCCTTAATGTGGACCCAATTTACTAAAGCTCTCAATCGTTACACAAATTCATTGCACGTAATAGTAGTGAACACTTCGACAAACTTTTTTGTTACAGTAATTATCAATATTTCTATTATTTTATTTAAATCAATGTTTTATAAATCAAATTACATGAATACAGTCAATCGGATCTTGCAATGTCTTAGAGTTCAATCACTTGTTATGAGTGTTAACCTTGCTAAATATCTTGATTATTCAATCGAAATCATTTTTAATTAGTTTTCGACCATTTTCTTGTTGACAAAAATATTAACAAAACTTTCTTTAAATCACTGATCAGTCATATGACAAATATATAGAAATATTTGGAAAATTTAATGTCTTTTTTAATTTTAAGGCGTTTTTCGGTAAACTGTTTCTCAACGAAAGGTTATCAACGATTTGGTGGATTGGATCCACTTTTATAGTCATCGGACTCTTTATTATGAAGACCTCTGATTCTGATCAACAAATCAAAGATAAAAACAAATGAATATTTTCTGAAATAAAATTATTGAAACAAATTGAAAATCTGCAGAAAATCATTTCTAAAAATTGTTTTATAGATTGAATTTGATTTTATTCGAAAAACATTTTGAAACATTGATGTCAAGATTTGACCACTTTTTAGATCTATAATAGATTTACATGTCATATGAATTTCCTAATAACCTTGATAATTATTGATAATTAAGTTTTTGTTTTTGCGAAATCCACTTAAATAGAGTAAATAGAGTTTCGATAATCAAGATAAGAATGGTTAGAAAATGTTCTTATTATATATTCACATCAGGTTCATTCAAAAATCATTTCTTAGTACTAAAAGATTATTTTTTCAACAATTTATAACTTTTGGACATAAAAGAGAAACTGAAAGCTTTCAATAATTGGACTCAATTTTTGTTACATTTTTAGTAAATTGAATTTAGACCCAAAAATAGTGATTCAATTCTTAAGAATTTAATAAAGAAAAAGTATTTTAGTCTCAAAACGACTTTAAAATTGATCTTTAAGTCGAATAAAGAATCAAACATTTAATGAAAAATCTTATTTCGAAACATTTTTCTAAAAGAATTCAATGGTTTTACCTAAAAATATATGAAATTCACTTTCAATTCTCAATTTAAATTAATATTAAATTAAAAAAATGAAACTTCGCTCTCAAGAGGTTAGAGTCAATTTTGAAAAAGATTAAAAGTATCCTTTTTTCTCACATTTGATATGACTCTTGTTTGCAATTATAGCTATTTTAGACACCATTCCAAATAAATATAATAAAATATATCAATTTTATTAATTGACCGAATTTGTGTATATTTCGCAAATAAATCAATTTTGAAATTTATTTCGAAATTATTTATAATTAAATATTTGTCAAATAACCTAGCCAACTTATTGATTCCTATATTTTTGATCTGAATTTTGAGTGTTTTTATACTTTGAACAATTATCTAGTAATTAATTGTTTTATTTTTATTTTTATGGCAAAAGAATTGTAGAGAAACTCCCATTTGAATCAAAGCCTATTTATATTGCAATTTTCTTCCAAATAATATTATATATCAATAATTTTTTTCATTACTTTCAATAAAATAAGTTTTCGTTGAAATAGAAACTTGAATTTTGTGTGAATTTTGGAGATCTTTAGTCTGATATTGAAGTGAGGATTTCCTGAGCATATGATCTGTTAATTAGGACCAGTTCTGTGACTTTTAAATAACTCGTACCACTGATCAACTGATTTATATTTTCTTCAAATTGTAATCAAATGAAATCTTTTGATCGATTGTATGTTTGTATCTAAAACTTGACAATTGTTTTGCAATAATGAGATATAACTGACAAGAAATTGGGTCTAAAATGCTTGAAAATCCTTATTTTTGTTGATTTTATGGCATCTTTTCATAACTGGATTCTAATTTTATAATCTTGAAGTGAGTCAGCAATGTTTGAGGAGACCCTTCTCACGTAGGCATCACTACTTTCCCAACTTTTCTTAACTGTTATATTCAAAGCATTTGAAATATTTTGAGTCAAATCATTCATTCAATTAATCATTTATTCCATGAACTCATTTCAAGAGATGTTTTGCTTACATTAAACGCGAGTTTTCTTGTCTTTTCTGAATAAATAATTTTTGGATAAATTTTTTTTTAGTAATTTTTGGATTCATTTTAAGTTCAAGTTTTCTGGAACTTAAAACTCTTGACTCTTGGCAAACAAACGGTAGGAAAATATGAATTTCATAATATTTTCTTTACTTTTATTTTTGATAAATATTCTGAGAAAACTCAAAATACTATCCAATACTAAACGAAAAGTTTTCGAAGGAATTTATGCAAACTTTTAACTAATATATTATTGTGAATATTGTATATCAAATGTTAGTATTAAATGAAATGTTTTCGGAATTATTTGATAAAAATAAAATCTTATTCACTATAATATAGTGACTATAATATCGATTTCAATATTTTTTTTCGTCTTAAGAGAAGACAATCACGTTTTCAATCATTAAATAATTTTTTTATGTTATGTAAAACCAATACTGAAGAGGCGTTTCATTTAATACATCTTTTCTCGCATTACATTTTTCTAAACCGGATACAAAGTATCAAATTGCCTAGCTAAGTTAGCAACAGATTTATGACCCAGTTGGCAATTTCATAATTTTCTAAATATATTTTCAAAAGTTGAACTTTTAGTGAGTTTTATTGGTTTTCATATGAGCATAATGAGCATAATGAGCATAATGAGCCATCTAAAATTTCTTTAAGCTTGGTTATCCCATTTTAATTGAGTTAGGATTTTATTACTAATGTTTCGTTACATTCGATACATTTTTGTGGAAATTATTTTTAGAGTTCATTCGAACCCAATATTGTTAGAACTCAATAATCGATGCTTAACCACAAGTTGAGTCCACTATACACTGTAATAATAAAATAGCATGATATATCATTTTCAAATACTTAAATTGTTTTGAGGTAAGGGTCAGTTAGTCGTTTATAAAATGAAAAAATCTGATGTAATTGAATCTTGTGTTGAGAATGAGACTCATTTAATGCAGTCATTTGTTTCTGTTGTTAATTATAATTCAATTAAGAGTTTATTTGGATTTCATGTGACAAGACTTTTATCAAAAGCCAAACAAATCCTAATTTCCGGAATTAATTCTTATTAACAAATATTTTGCGAAACATTCAATTGGTATTAAAAAACACGTCTCAGACGTATATCGCTTTCATTACAATAGATAATTATGTCATAAAGTCATCAGTTGATCTTGCTACTCTCGTCAAATAATCATAAGATAGCGAAGAAAATTAAAATTAATCGTAAAATACTTGAAACTATCAATTTATTGATTAAGTAGTTTAAGCAAGAAGTTTGTCTCAAACCAATCACATTTTCTCGAGAAAACTATCAAATTATTACATTTTTTATCAATTTATTGCAATTCTTTTGATTTTCATATAATGTTTTATAGAACCAAGATAAATGATAACTTTTGGTCTAAAACTCTTAAAATAGATTCTTATGAATGAAATTTTTTGGAATTTTTTTGCTTCAATTCATATATAATTGCAATTAAAGCAAATGATAGGAAATCCTTAAATTAATTATTGAGTTCATCGCTCATAAGTCATAACCATTGAATGTCCAGATTTTATATCTCTTATTCATTCAAATCATTTATAAATAGTAACTATTGTTCAAAATCAAGAATATATTTTTGATCGATCAATTGACTCTAGTAATTATTCTTTTGCATGAATAAGTTTGAAATAAGCAAAAGTTAGGCATTATATATATTATTAAATATGTAATTCCAGCCATTATTGCAAATTTCTGAGAAAAGCTTCAAATTTTTAAAATATTTTAAACTAATTTTTAAGAATCAAAGCAAATCTGATGCAATCGTTTAAACTTTAAACTATTGCAGAGTTTATACAAAAAAGTGGATATTCTTTGAATTAATGGTTGATTATTACTGATCGACAAAATAGGGTTCACTCAAAGTTCATATTTCAACAGATTTTCCCAAAGATCTGCTCAAATGCACAAATTGTTTAGAATGGTATGATTTAGAGCTTAATAATTCCAATATTCAAACTTTACTATAAAAACAAGAAATAATGGGCGCAAAGCACAGCACAACAGCACAAGACTTTTTCTTTCTGAAGGCAAGCAATAACTGAGAAAATGACGCAATGACTGACCCATCAAATTATTTTTGAATGAAAACTTACTCAATCACTTGAAATACTATTATTTCATAGGATTTATGAATGAAAAGTAGAACAGATTCCAAGTCCTTCAGGTATTTATGCCAAGGGATGAGTGAGTAATGAATTAGTTTTTATTACAAACTCATTCACTTTTAAAGACATATTTTATTGATTTGTTTCTATAGTTCTTTATTAGTTGAATGAATAAACTAAAAATGATCTATCACAATCACAATCACAAATTGTCGCAATCAATTGTATAAATAATCTTGAGTTACAACTACTGATTATTTCGAGTATATGTTTTCCTGGCAAATTGAATTGCAACCAAGCAAACCTTGGTTTAAAAAAAATGATGAATTTCTGAAATGAAAACCTAAACGACCTGCCATTCAATTCCACATTCAATTTCGTTTTGGAAACTAATCAATACTCGATTTTTAATAGGATTTAATGGACTCATTGTTTTACTCTTCATTTTATTCAATCAATATTCTCCTGAAATGTTTATAATAAGAGTAGACTCAGACTTAATTAAGAGTTGATTATCAATAACTCACTTGATATCGTGTATCCAATGAAGTTGACCTCGAACAATTCTATCAAATTTTATTTCGAAATATAATTAAAAATATTTGATTGTAATGAAAACCTTTAGAAGAGATAATGTTCTGAGAATTTGAGAGATTGTAACCAATTTCCTGTACTTAAAAAAATACATTTTCTATGAAATATTGTTCAGATATTGAATTGTAAGCAAACCTTAATTGAAGTAAAATTAGACCAAAAGTTTATTAAGAGATTGTTTTACATGTATTGCCAATAATTCAATTAACTGATGACACCTACGCCTCGCCTAACATTCAATTATTTCGAGTTTCAAATTAAGTCCACCGAAGACTATGTCTGAAAATGAAGTCTTCATTCACTTTATGCCCCAAAAAATCAATAAAATGTTGAAAAATAAAATTTTGAAAACAAATTATAATATTTTGCTCTCAATTATGTTTTGTTTGGTTCTATTGTTCTTTTCAATTATTTTCAATTAAATAATAAAATCTGTATTTTGTTTTAAAACTCAAATTAAATTAATTATTAGAATTAGTGTCGAATTGATTCTCAAAAGACAATTACAACTAAAAATGGGTAAATATCTTGAGTTTTGACCAAAATATCATTCAATTATTATTTAAGAAATAATCAAAAGGTGTTTAAGAAAGATATTTGTGGTATTCGGCGGCCAATTAGAGTCCGGCCCAAACATCTCTATGGATACTCACCTGCAAAGAGTCTCATTATACTGAGAAGACTGGGAGGGATGTCATGGATGGGAGGGACTATTGAGCTGAGAGTTTATAAAAAGTTTTGCTCATTCTTTTCGACATCAGTTCTCATAAAAGTTGCCAAAAGTTTTCTCTCAGAAGAGGTCTTAAACAGCGACTCTGTGTTTGCCTTCGATAACAGTTTTTTAATTCAGACAACAATCGATTGAATTGAGGTAATCGTCCGATAACTGGTATTCACCCAACTATAGACAGTTTGACCCTGATCAATTACCGATCTTATCACATTCAGTTACCTGAAGGATGACCATTCAATTCAGTATAAACTTCAAAGTTATGTTAATCGCGACGTCTATTCTCCTGATATTTGTCTTAAATTTTTCGTCAGCTTTTAATTTAAAAGTAAGAGAATATTAAAATCTATTTTCAATATATTTCTTATCAAATATTTAATATTTCATATACTGTTGTAATTGTAATTGAGTACAAATATGTGACCTTTGATTTGTACTTAAAGTCAATATATAAGAAGGACCTGGCCACTGTGCCGTGTCAAACATAACTAAATAGTCTAGCTCAATTGCCATAATCACCGAAACCATTGATTTCTATACAATAATAGAAGTTCTATTGCTATCAAACTTTTGTAGTTTTGATAATTTTGTTTCAAACGAAATCATTATTTGTTTGAATAACAAAAGATAATTATTCTATGAACACATTTTCCAAATAATTCTAATCTTTTTGAAATAATTTTGAAAAATCACTTTTAAATATCCAGAGAAGCACTGGTGGCCAACACTGCTCCCGAAGCACTCCATGTGGTTGGGAAGTGTACGCCCCCTTCATAAGGACCGTCAACTATTTTGTCGCTTCCCCGTAAGTGTTTCCAATTTTAACAAACTTTTAATTAGATTAAAGAAAATAATATTAAAGTCTGACCTCATTATGCAATCGTTATCTCTTTCTCACATTAATTGTCGATAAAAAAAATAGTTTTCAATGCATTGAATACATTAACGAATAATTATTTTATCGTTTTTTCTTGTTTTTCACCCAAACATTAAGAGTGAATCGGAATTCCAAAAGAATGAGAGGAAAAATAACGTCTATAATGTAATAAATAATCAATCATTATTAATCATATAATCTTGGTCTCCATTTATCACTTGTTATTCCATTAATCGACATGTGATTCAAGTGAGGGATAAAAAGATAAATATTATGTTTGAATCAAAAATTCTTATAGTTTATGATCACAAGTTTCAATAACTTCTAAGAAATGAGTTATAAATTGATAATCAAATGAAAATATTACTCACTATCAGAAACACTATTAGTTTTTTGTTGTTATGTTTTGTGATTTTATATGAAGATTAAGTCATAATAATCTCAACGGAAGATATCTTTTGACAAATAAATCTTAAAAAACAAAATTATTGGCAAAAAGTCTAATTTTGAAGAGCCTTTATTGAAGATAATTTAAGCAAGGTAATTTTAGAGCTGTTGACAAGTTTGAAATACCCAAAACATTTCCACTGATTTTCCATTCATTCATAAAAAAAATCGTCTGATCCCAAGATTTGAGACATTAATTAATTTTTTAATAATTAGTGTTCATTAAAAAGTATTAAAAGATTGGCTTTTAAGCGGATTTCCATTTGTTTTTACTTTTTTGTCTGAAAACTAATTTTGTTTCTAAATCTTAGCAAAAAGTGATGCAATTTGTGACTCAAGTCTATTAATAAACCATTATTTGAGAAGAAATTTGTTTTTTTGTTGAACACGTTTGGCACAAATGATTGCCTCTTGACTTAGAGGTTGTTCAACATTAGGTAGAGTTCACGACAAGACTTTACACTCCCGACAAACTTCTTATCAAAACCAATGAGACTTTTTAATCGATTGTCGAGTAGGCAATACTCGAGGCTTTCCCACAATTTTATTGATTAAATATTAATGACACGAAAATCACGTCAAATGAAAGCTAATAAATGCCTGAATTCGAGTTAAATCCAGTTTTTAATTAAATAATAATTTCGATAATTAATGAGATTTTATTTGAATTCAGTCTAAAAAGTGGACTTTTGTTTGAATTATCGCCTGATAACACATTGACAACCAAATTAATAATGTAATCTTATCCAGTTAATAAATATAATAAATACATTGATATTTTATGGGGAATGAAGTAGCAAGGTGAAATCATTTGAAGGATATATCAAATGACGATAAAAGTTATTTATTTCATTCAATTTAATCAAAATAATTATCTGAATCTCTATAACAATAGACAATAAAACTAACGTTTGTTTCTCGAATCAGATGCCAGTGTCCGAACGGCACCCGATGTGTACGACATTCGGACGACATATCGATATCGGCGTACGTACATCGATGTCGACCAGAACTCAAATGAAAATTACTTAAAAAGTTCGGTTATTGACAAAAACCTGTCAAACAATAAAAGCTTAAAATATTTTACAAATGATTTTAAGCCAAAGAAATCGACGTTACGTTCCTTTCATTACATTAAATGAAATCCTTTTTTTTAATTGTATTTAATTATTAATAATTACTTATTAGATGTCATTAATTATATAATACATACAAAATATTAAATTATTGATTGCTTTTGAGTCTAAATATAATATAAACATTGAATATATTATCAAATCTTATATTAAATGAGTCTTTGGTTCGACTTTTGAAATGAGTCTAAAATATATATCACTTCTTATTATTATTTTATAAAATTTCAATAAAAGTCAAATAAAAAGTCTATTGAATTAAATTCATATGATTTTCAATACAATAAATATTTCAAAAATATGTCAAAAATTATTACATTTTTTAAAAATTGATTTAAAAAATGTTAATATTTTAAGTGCAGGTCATGAAGTAGTCGCCGGCGCCACGACTTCTAAATCATCTGATTTTTTAGCCATTTTTTCTTTCATCGAAAAATATTTTTTCCTAATTTCAGTCCAAAACAATAGACTGAGAACAGTGTGCGGACCCAAACGTAATAGAGAGGCGGTCCACCCCTTATAGAAGCCGAGAAGTCCTTCAGTTGTTCCAATTTTGTACATACAGTTCAAAATTCCAGAATATTTGAGTCCCCGACCAGTCGTTTGATCGACCGGTTGGTTATAAAGACGGGTTGAGACGACATCGAATGGAGTCATAGAGAGGGTGACAACCATTCCCCCCAACATCGCTGCCGCCAATGAGTTGACAAAACTATCGCTCGGAAAGAGCTGTTAATACAACAAATATTTAAACGTTAGTCCAAAAGTAGACATTCCTCACAGTATTAGATACTGACACTGTATTTAGAAATTATAGACTTTGCAGAAGAAAATGTCGACAATTGGATGGAACCGCCAATCGTTACGCGAGTCATCGATGCCGTACATCCTCTCCAAAGGCCAATAATTCCGTATCGCTTGTAAATAGAGGAGAGAGCGCTACTCATAGACGAGTGCGGATGTTGATGACCCACTGCTATACTGGCCGACGAACGGGACTGCAATTGGGTCTTAACCTACACAACAGATGAGAGTAATGTTCAATACCTTTAATGCAATTCATTTAAAATTGTAACTCAAGCAGAAAAAAGTGACATTTCTTAAGGAATTCCCAAAACTTAAGTTCATAACAATAGACGGTTTGAGGCATTCACTTGATGTCAAAACTTATGAAATATTAAACGAAATGATTCCAAGAATTTCTACATTTTTTGTATTCAAATTCAGACAATGAATGGGAAAAATGGGAAATAAATCGATTCTAAGAAGCGATACATAACTAGAAAAGTCGACTCCTTATCTCTTAAGCAAATAAAATGTTTTATTTGATTTTCATTTCATTCATATTTTCGTTTCAATTGATTTCAATATTTATTTTAATCGTTTTTTCAGGTTTTCATTCAAAGAGAGGTTTAATTGTTTTAATAAATAATTTGCGAATCAAATAAAGATATAAAGACTTGAATTTTCATAACATTTATCGATAAAAATGTTTCAAATGTTATCGACTTTTACTGAAAACTACTCGAAAAATGGTATTTAATCGCAAATGTTGAGTGCAATTGAAATAAAGGGAACCATTTGGTGATCAAAGCAGAGGCAAAGTGATAGTCCCCTCAAATACTATCAATAAGTGATAATTAATATCAAATTGAAAGCAATTATTTCGAAACAACGATGAAATTAGTCAAACAATAACCCAATTATTTAATTATCATTTAATCAAATAACAGAAGTCTTCGCAAAACAATTCAATCACTAATTGATCGAAAATTTAGTCAAAATTTTTTCTAAATTAAAATTAAATGCAAAAAGAGTTAAGAGTTGAGTGAATACCAAATAAAAAGGACTTCCAAAGAAGGATCCGACGGCACTGGACAGCGCTCCGAAGACAACACTCCTATGAAAGATGACGTCTCCCTTTGAATTTCTGGTGAGTCCAAAGTTATCGAAGCACTGATAGGCCCCAAACCGGACCCCATTCATAATGAATTGATACCACATCGCCGGCACTAAACCCTTTTGAAGGGCAGTAATCGACTCATTGGAAGCGATCGCATAAAACGCGTGAAAAACATTTCTGTAGTGAATCACATACTGACCCCTACTTCGAAGCTCTCCTTGCAATTGAATCCGGGTCTTCACTACTTCCAAAGGGTTGGTTATAATACCGGCACAACAGGCCCCCACCCCTCCCATCACGAACTCATCGATTCTAAACATTATTTTTATTCAATTTTTTCCCTAAAAAACGATTTTTTAATTACAAAACAATTTAAATCAAAACATAATTAGACTCAAAATTGATGTTATTTTTGATCAATTAATTCAAAACTAATTTAATTACAATTAATATATTTAAAAGTTTATCACAATTTGATAAATGAAGTCATTTAGCAGTCATTTGACACATGGTTTCAAAATCACATGTTTTGCAAACTTTTCAGTCAATTACGAAATATTACAACACTTTTAGCCAATAGTTAATAGATGTCGACACATAACACATAACTCGCATTCAAATTATTCAATGAATGAATGAATAAACTTGGCAATTGCCAATTCTTCAATTCCTGTTAAGTTAATATTGAAAGCTAATGTTGTCCCTGAATATTTATCAAAAGATTGTCTTTTCAACCTATAATAGTCGGATTTATACCATGTTTGCTACTAAAATGTTTAAGTTATTAATAATAATTGAGTAATATAATGAAGATATTATCTAACTTATACCAAGGAAAAGTTATCATTCCATAGAATTTAAAGATTAGTTAATTTTTTTAATCCACTTTTTAAGAGAAATTTGATTAGTCATATGAATTGGTAAATAATAGATATTACACCATGTTTATTATGTAATATTAAGGCATTTGCAATGATTACGAGATAAGACTTCTCAAATGATAATTAACTTTTTACCAATTTATATAAATAATCAATTTTTTCTCAAACAGTGAATTAAAACATATTAACAACTAATCTGTAAATTCTATGAAATGATAAACATTATCTTGGTATAACTTGATAATGCCTTCATTAAAGATTTACATTTAGATACTTAACATTTAGTTTTTTTTAATGAAATGAGTCTTAAATGAGTTTTATGATTGACCTCTCGTTACTCTTATTATAAAAATCACATAAATATTATCATTAATTTCGATAAGATTTGACACATTTTTATTAATTCTCAGTAAATATGCAAACATTTGATAAAAGACTATTTCTTCTGAAATTCGATCCGAGGAATAACTAACACTTTAAAAGTCAAAAAACAGTCAATTTTTGTGGAACTTATCCCATGATACCGATTCTCAGATTCAATTTATTCAACAGAAAACGACTCAGTCTTTATCGAAATTCAATTGAAATGAGCGGACGATAAGTTTTGTTTATAAATTAGCATCGGATGAGATTAGAACCTTGCTCAGTTCAAATTAAGACTTCAATTGATTTGATCAAAAGATTCAAAGAAATAGATCTTTAATTTTTTTGTCAAAGAAATGAAATACAAAAAGAAATTCTATTTAAAGACTAATTGAATGTATTTTTATATTTATTCGAAAAAATATATGAATTCATTCAATAATGAAACGACAAATTCATTTCTGTTTTCATTCGTCACTTTTATAAAGAGATCTATTGTTTGTCCATTGATTTCATCAATAATTTCACTTTTCATGTATTCCTCATTCATTTGACATTAATATAATTGCAAAACGAAGTTAACAGTCATATAAAGTGCGTTAAAATGCATTTCAAATGTTTTCCTTTTGCAACAAATGCCTAATCATTAAGCGATGCCAGTATTGGATGACTTGTGAAAAGTTTCAAAAACTTAATTATTTATTATTTAAACCAAAACATCAAAAAATAAGTCTCATTATTACGCAACTGAACGCCTTTTTATTCAATTTCTGATGTGAACTACTTTTTCAAACAACTTTATAGACTTTAGACGAGTTTATGCCGAATGACATTCAAATATTAGCCAATAATTTCATTCAACAAATTTTTTTAAATTCAATTTTCAACGCTTTGTCTTTGAGAAAAAAGTTCCGATATTTTATGCTTTTAATGAGATTTCACTATTATTTACGGAAAATAAATAATTATATATTCGTATATACTTTGGATGCAAAGATATAGTCAATAGAGTGAGTCTTTTAATTGGTGTCAGTCCTGTTATTCATTGCAGCGAATCATCAATTTTATTGTTGGGGAACAGAATAATAGGGGAATATATTATAAAATAATTACTTTTCTGATACAAACTTTTATTCGATGGAAATAACTGTTTGAAAGTTATTTTTATAATAAATCCTTTCAATTCTGACTATTTTTAATGCCAATCAATTCCTGCAAGAATTCAATGAAATTTTGTTCAATAGTTTTGCAAACTAATGATTTAATCTAGTTTATTTTTCATCCATATATATGTAAGGATAAAAAGATGAGGATATTATAGAAAAATAATAATATTTTTAAATGTTTTAGTTTTGATTCATAAGAAAAGCAAAGAAATGGTTGTATTCAATGGATGTCTGCCACCGATAACACCGGTGACGGCACCGCCATTCACATTATGGACATCAAGCATACCTGCATCAACTTGTTCATTTTTCTCTCCACTGACACCAAGTCCATCGTGTTCACCCACAACACCAGTGCCAGCCTTTCCAATCGGTAGTCCATTATCTGCACTCCCCTCTTATGGGTCGAGTGTCATCATTACACCGACCTCTTGGAAGCAGTCGTAGTGAGTCTTAAAACATTTTTTCAATCAATAGTTTAATTTAAATTATTTGAATTAATCGAGGAAATTGTATTTATCATGGTCATTTTTTTATTAATTATAAAATTGGTCCAAATTTAATGCTTTTGCAAAACTTTTTCGTCGTTTAATTCAAAAGTATTTTTATTACCGAAAGAGGAAATCCATTGCAATAAACAAAGGGTTAAAAACTTTATAACATTTGAGAAAATATTGATTTGTTTACCATTTGGGCAAAAAATGTTTGAAAATTGATTTTTATATTTCGTAACAAATATTATATAACTTTTGTCTGATTTAAGGTCAGCAAGAAATAAAACTAGAATTAACTAGATCATATGGATCCAATTTTTCTAATGTTTTTAACTATATCGTCATTAATCTTGATCAATTTATTGCCAGAAATTATTTTTAATATAAATTCTAAATTAAAAAACGCAAGCAATATAATGAGCAAGGCAATTAAGGAACAATCTATATACTTTAAAAAAATATATCAAGATCTCAAAATATGTTATGAATTGTTCTTGTTTATAGTGGTATGGAACAGGTGTGGCTCTCGGAATTCCACCGATTGTTCTCAAACTATTATCAACAGATTTGGATCCTTCAACCGGTAGATCACAAACCCGTTGCCAACAACTCTTTACACACTTTTGTCGATTCGGCAAAAGTTAGGTTTTGTTGTGATGTAAGAAATTTTCGATATTTTTATTATTCTTTAATAAAATTACATTTAAACCAAAGAAATGCGGCCACGGATGGACTTCTATGAAGGGAAGGGTAGTCTTTTGGTTTGATCTTTTGTCTCCATATTATTCCAATGGTTTCGTGGCTTTCAAACTGTATGGACAACAGTGCGACAGATGTAAGTCTGATAGCTATGAGCAGGCGATGTGGTATCCCGAAGAAGTCTGCAAAGTATGGACTCTTTCCAATCATTTTGTCCTAAATTAATAATATTGTATTTAATTGTCAGGTGTTGACAAATCTGTATAACAGAGTCGGCCAAATATTCTACGGTTTCTATCAGCCCCCCATAGAGAAGACCCGGCGCTCAGGAAAACCCCGAACACCACATAATAGTGATTTATGTCAGGCCTGTAAAGACGGTCTCTGCGCCGATAGAAAGTGATTCAAATCAATTCATTTGGATTCGTCCCATAATTTATCACATTTTTAATACTTATATTCGTTGAAAAAAATTAATTATTATTTAATTATAACTCATTTGTTGTAAAACTCTCTAAACTTTCCTAAAACCGCTCAATTGAATGGTTTGTTTGAACATTAAATTAATGAAAAGCGAACTCTAGTTCTCAAGTGATAATTAAAACGATAAAAATGTGTTATAATTACTAATAATGTTATCATAAATTGCATTCAGCTTTCATTGAAAACTCGACAATCATTTCGAGAAATCGAAAGCAAAACTTCTTTCAAATAAAACTCTTTTATCATTTGAGTCATAAATTTTATAACTCATTCAGTGATGAGATTCCAATTTAATTATTGTATAATTTCATTAATAATAAAAATATTTTGAGTTTACATCTAAAAGTTTGCAAGGGTCAAACTAATAATCACAAAATGCAACGACCAATCATTCAAAACAAGATAATGATAATCGAATTTAGTAAAGGGTTTAAAAAAGATTCAAAGGGTCTCTCATTTCTTTGATTTGCAAATAATGGAATTTTACTGAATGCCAGATAATTACCAAAACTAATCTTGCAATATAGTCATTGACTTCTACACGTGAATTTTTCTGAATCATAAATTTTTTATTGCTAATTTATATTGTCCAAGGTCATAATATCTTGTTATAAGTTTAGATAGAGTGGTAATTACTGTAAATATTTCAAACTTTTAATCAAAAAATGAAAGTTCAGACAAATAATTGATGCCAAATAATTTTAAACCTTGATATTCAAACTAATAATGAGATGGACACACATTAATCAAGGCTATTTTGTCACTTCATGAAAACCAATTGAAAGTATTTTCTAAGAATTCATTTAAAATCTATAAAAGACTTTAAAAGAAATGAAATCTATTTCATTGTTTCGTTGAGGTTTCAACTCGTTTACACTCTTTTAGTCTTTTATTTTAAAGTTTTAATTGAATTTATATTTATTTGAAATGAATTTTAAAGTAGTTTTCTGTGAGTATTGCTTTAAATTCAGATTAGAGTTAATATTAAAATGAATTGCAATAGTCTTAGCACTGGTGGTAGCTCTCGAGGCTCAACACATGGATGACACCGAAGACTCGGAAGACCAGGATTTGGAGGCCATTGAAGACATCCCTTCGACTGAAGCCATGAATGTGGAGGTTTCAGAGCCTAAAGAAGAATATGAAGAAATGGAATCTGAGCCCAAAGAGTCATCAGAAGAGCGATCGGAAGAACCAACAGAAGAGCCGCCAAAAGAGCCATTAGAAGAGCGATCAAAAGATGCATCAGAAGAGACAAAAGAAGAACCACAAGAATCGTCTGAATCAACGACAAACTCAATTGAATCAAAAGAGGAAACGACAGAAACGATCGCCATTTTGTTTGAAGAGATGGAGAATATGATGGACCCGAAAGTTGAAGGTTCGAGTCAGCCGTCAATAATAGAGATGACTACCGCTCCCATCGATTCAATCACTTCTGAATACAACGGATTTGATGGAAGTAAAAGCGATGTCTCCTTCAGCTGTTATGGACGACCCTTTGGTCAATACGCGGACGTTATGAGAGAGTGTCAAGTCTTTCATTTATGTTATCCCTATTTCAACGCCACAACTGATGAACTCCTTTACCAAAGAATATCATTCCTCTGCGACAATGACTCGGTCTTCGACCAGAAGCGCTTCATTTGTGTCGAAAACTCAACCGTTGACCACAAATGTGGTGATTCTGAAGCTCTTTATCTTCAGACAAATCAGGAATATCTGATCCGAATCTACTCTCAACACATTTCGCCAATCGATGAGATGAGAGGACAGACACCATCTGAAGAGAATCTCAACAATAATAGGAATTGGTTTAGCTGGCTCAACCCTTATCAAGCAAATCCTTAAAATGTCTATAAATTGTCGAAATATTTATTTTTTCATTTTTTTTAATCAAATTTTATAATTCATATAATTTTTCTGTGATTTGAATAAAACTTTTAAAAACTTTTATTTGATTTCAAAGTTATTCAGAAAAAGAGCGAAATCTATGAATCGATAGTAAAGTTAGAAATCAAAACAACTTTTGGCTCCATTTCAGTGAATAGTCGCTCGAAGAGAGTCTTAGAGACGGTTCCAAAAGTGATGTTAAAGTGATGTCCAACAAAAGGAAAGAGGTATCAAAAGACAGGAAAAATGTTTTGGAACTGTTCTGCGAATGGACTCATTGTAATCAAGTCTTCAATGATTTGACTCTTTTCTTACAACATATAAACAAATGTCATATAAATGAAGACAATTGTCTTAATACCAATCCTGGAGACAACGAAACCATCACTTCTTCATATAGTTGTCAATGGATTGGTTGCGAAGAAAACAATTTCGAAAATTATTCACAATTTTGTCTTCACGTCTCATACCATGGATTTCATCAAAAGCTGATGAGTAATGGCCTCTCAATTATGAAGACATTGGGTTTGTTTACAAAATATTTATTTAATTGAAAACTAATTAATGACTAAAATATGTTTAGAGGAACCGATCGGTTGTTATATGGATTGTTCCTCTCGTAATGTATTACCAGAACTGCCGAATGTGTTTGTCTGCGGATGGGAAGAGTGTTTCACTGACTTCTTGGACACCGAATCGTTTTATAGACACGTCGACAGACACGCCATCGAAGACGTGGCCATCCCTTCACTATCTAAGGAAGAACTTAAACGAACAAAATTTGCGAAATGTCTTTGGATTGGATGTAATTCTGCGTTCACTTCGAGGTCTCATTTGAGAGAACACTTGCGAACTCACACTCAGGAGAAGCTGACGGCCTGTCCCTCATGTGGTGCCATGTTTTGCAACAAAACCAAATTTATTGATCATCTCTTTAGACAGACATCAGATAACGTCAACAATAAAAGTGATTCGTTTACTCTTCATGTGTCCAAAGGAGAGGACAACTCAATGGCAACTCTAACGATACAAATGCCACAAACGGAAGACTCGCCTCAAATCGGACTCAACGGAGGGACGCCTTCATCGATAATAATACAAAACCTAAACTCTGAGAACGAATTAATGTTAATCGACTTAACGGCGAATTCGAGTTTGTCTTCAGTGGCCATAAACTCAACGGCGGGACAGAAGTCGAGTGAAACAAACAAACAGTTCAGTTGTGATCACTGTTCGCGACATTTTGCGACTCAATCTCTTCTATCGGAGCACTTCCGCAGTCATATCGACAAATTCAAGTGCAGTGAGTGTCAAATGACGACAAGTAGTCCGTCGGCACTCAAACATCACATGAGTTACCGTCACAGCACTCATCGGCCCTTTTCGTGTCAGTTCTGTGACCTTAAATTCAAATCAAAATCAGATCTGAGACGACATATCGATACTCACAGTTCAGAGCCGCCTTACCGGTGCTCTCTCTGTGGCTTTCAGTCTCGATGTGTGCACACCATATATAAACACAATAAGGAACACCATTTGGACCAAAAGACACACTACGAGTGCCAAGAATGCAAAAAGAAGTTCAGTCGCGGCAATAACCTCACCCGACATCTCATAACTATTCATAAATATATTCTTCCCGTCGGCTGTTCCCGATTCCAATATGAGAAACAAGGGGACGGCATATATAGACTCTCTAATAAATCCATTGCAGACATCGATAGGCAATGATTCGCTAAAAATGACTCTTTTTATTAAAAATATTTTAAAATCATTTTATTTGTGAAAACATTTGAAAATAAATTAATTTTATAACGATTTAAGTGTTTTGTCTAAATTAATCACATTATCTGATCCAAAGTGTTGGAAGAGTACAACAATTCGAAATTTGGCCTTGCTCATTAATTATTAGAGAGAAGAAACATTGAATAATAGCATTTCCTCTGCAATAAAGTCAAAAGTTATAGAATTATTAAAATAGAGAATCAAATGATGAAAATATAAAAAATATATATTTTTGGATGAATTATATTTGACTCAAATTCTGGGATAATTTTCCGGTTCTCTCTCTCCCTCTCCTCTCTGTTGTAAATATTGTATGGGTTTGAGGAATAGTACAATCATCGGAACATTCAATAGATTAATATACTCTGAGTTGAAGACTGAAATGAAATGTTCAGACCTATGGCTTGTTTCCGGTCTGTTTTGGTCGAAAGGAAGCGAATTTCAGACCATATATTGAAACATAAATGCCTTTGATTTGAGTAAAGCCTTAGCCATACATAAAGTGCTGACTCTCTTCTCAGTCTCTCTCATAGTCTGTTCGAAGAAAATGAATTAAATCTGATTCATGTGTTGGGCTTCACATCCAAAGAAACGGATAAATAGTAAGCAATGAACTGAATATCAAATGTATGTCTAAATGTATGTCCAGTCTATAAGTTATGCTCTTCTGATCATTAGTTGTGTTGCGCTTATGTATGGATTGTTTATCACTTGGAGTCCAATAATAATACAAAAAATATTGCTATGAATTCATAGCGTATGGAAAGTGAGGGAGAATTGAAGCGAACAGAATAACTGTCACCGAATACTGTGAAGAGCAGGAGTGGGGCTCAGAGGCCATAATCATAAATGGTGTGCCGGATGTGCAAATCATGTGGACACGTGTCCGACTGACTGATTACATAAATTCTGCATTACATACATTAATCTCATATATAATTTATGAACAACTTTTAGTGACCTATTTTGGCCTCAAATCCCTTCAGAGGCAATAATAGCCATAATAATAATCAATCAAATTCTGTGCTCTTTCTTCGAAATCAAATTTCTCAGTGCATTACATATGAGTTAATCTCTGATTTGATCTAAGCTTTCAAAACATTTAGAGTTGAGTCACATTTTTATGACTGATTCACATCTGAAAGTTAACTCACTTTCCCTTCATTTACATAATCGATATTTTATTAAAATTTATTCAAAAAAAAAGTCAAACAAATGTTTTGTCAAATATTGTGAACAAACGCTAAATATTATATATTTTTCGATATAACATTTGAAACACTTTGAAGAGTTTCAATTATATGATAATACAAAATGATATAGGTGCAAAATTGCAAAATATAATCGTTGACAATGCAACGATAAAAATGTCCTTGGTTAGTTGACTCGATGCTATTGATTTCGTATAAGTTCAGTGTTTTTCAAATGTTTGTGATTTTATTCACATATCTATGAAAACAAAACTGATTTAATCGCTTTCAATATTGAAACCAAAGAAGTGTTGAGAGATGTCCCATTGAGTTGACCAGTTGACCAAGTCAATAATTGAACGAAAAGTCATTTTTAGAATTTATTTTTATTGAGAACAAAAAATCAATTGCAAGTTAAGTATTAAAACTTGACTTATTTTGAGTATATTTGTCAATAACACAACTTATCTATAATATAGGAGTTGTTATCGAAGACCACTACAAGTAATTAAAACGATTTGTTGTCCAAAAGATCACAAGAATTAAAACTCAAATATTTTTTTTCAAAAAAAAAAACTTTTGTTTATGAGATTCAAAAAATGTATTTTTATTTTGTTGTGTTTCTGAGATAGCAATAGATTCAAAGACACACAAAGAGTACTAAAGTGTTGGTAGCGATCAGCACATTAATAGTCAATAATCACATTTAATTAATTTTAAAATTTACCTGGATATTCAAAAAATTTGAACCATTGCGTAAATATATAAAAATATTATTTAAAAACGCCTTTAAATTAACGCAAAGTTCAAAGTTTTGATATATCGGTTGAAAA
Organism: Tectocepheus velatus; assembly: GCA_034700625.1. NCBI lineage: Eukaryota > Metazoa > Arthropoda > Arachnida > Sarcoptiformes > Tectocepheidae > Tectocepheus > Tectocepheus velatus. The sequence continues at coordinate 131,688 of JAQIXV010000042.1, read as the reverse complement.
AAAAAGAAAAACAAAAGAATTTCTTGTATTCAATGTTTTTATAAGAATTTTGTGTTTCAATAGAAATTCTTAAAAGTCATTATTGGTTTGTATTTGTGCCGAATTGCTGGGAATTCCTTTCAATATATCACTAAAATTCAAACTCAAAATTAAATTTAATCGTCTTTTGGAAGAAATTAGTCTTTTGATGATATAATCATAGAGTTATAGATTTGATTTATAATCTATAAGTTCCTAATTAATAGAGAAATTTGTTAATTATGTAACCAATTAGTTATTACTACAAAAGATTAATGATTTGTTTTGTATGTGATTTGATCTCCACTAGCAAACAGATATACAATTTTTCATTTTTTTTATACATTGGAAGTGTTTATATAATTTTCATAAAGAAAGGAAAGGTTTGATTTCATTTCCAAAAGAGAGTAAAAGCTATTCAATAATCAATCAAATTATACTAACATTGGTTTTGTTGTGTACTCGCCTTTGAATCGGTTTTTTATTCACAAAATTCAATAACAATTTAAATAAGTTTTGTTTGGAATGAATTAGTGATCAGAAAAAAAAGTAATAGAAAGACAAACAAAAAGATGTTTTTCAATGTAATGTCTGTTGTCTTATAAATAATTTAAACTAATATTTCAGTTAAAAATCAATTAAAACCGAAATAATAGTTGACTTGAAAATGGTATTAAATATTTGAAAGAATGAAAGAAAGAGAAAAATTTGTTGAAATTTGTTTGATGTGTGAGTTTTTCGTGAGAAGAGTATTGACGAGAAGTACAGTAATGTTGTAGTATCACAGCTATTATATCACCTTTTGATTAACTGTACCCTCAAATACCATTTCCACGTTTCTTTCAAAACTTATAATTATGTTATTTTTTACTTAAGAGTCGTTTTAAGTAAAGCTAAAACTTTTTAAAGAAGTTCCCATTTTTTCAATTGCATGTCAACACTAAATGACAATAAATTTAATGATTGTTTTTGTCTTATTATCTAAAAGTAATGCTTCAAATTCCTGAAACAGAATTATTTTATTCACAAGTTTTCGATCGACACCTCTTTTGTATTGAATAAAATGTTGTTAAGGTTTTATGTTATTCAAAGCTTTAGCGGACAGACAACTATTGTAATCAATGGCTACTAAATCAGACACGAATTGGTTATCGGAATACTAGCGAACAGACATTTGTTTGTATTGATATGTTTTTCGACTAATTGTTTTTCTGTGAGCCCAGAGCTGTCAATGCCTTCAGAGAAATGGTTTTATTTGTCTTAAACTTCATTATAATCCAAAAAATGATTGCAAACGAGAATTGCATAAAAATATACATATGTTTTGTCTTAAGTTTAATGTGATATGACTTCAAACATAATTCAAGCCATTAATGCCGTTGCCATCGATTGTCAAAAGAGGTGTGGGTGTACTTAATGCACAACACATCCTCAGCTTTTGACGCAGAATATGAGTTGAGATAAGCGTTCATTCATTGCATTCAATTGCAATGCATTGAAATCTCTCTTCATTTGATCCGTTGTGCGAAAGTCGGTCTATAGTCGAGAAGTGAATAAACATTGATTTCTCTATCAAATGGATAATTGAATTATTCAATAGACTGCCTATCAATCAATGGTTATCGATATCTTATCGGTAGTCACTTCTCAATGGATCTCACTTTCAATAGATTGAGAGAAAAGTTATTTTAGAAAAATTAATAATAATTTTATCCCCAAAAGAGTGTATCGAATGCCTAATATATAAATTAGTGTTAATGTCTGACTAGTCATAAACTGTACAATCAATTATAGATTTCGGCTAAATATCGGATATATTTCAATGTTAACCACAATTAGAAATAAAATCAATGTTTTGAACAAAAACTTTAAAACAGTTTTAGCTTTCATTACAATAAACACACGAATTGTTGACTCGATATTAAAAATTGTAATTATTTTTTTGGGAAAACCCAATCGTTTTCATTGGATTTTTGACAAATCATATCATTTTAATAAATTAAGGATCAGTTGAAGTGAGCCATCAATATCTCAGCTCCGGTTCGGGAACCAAATTCTGATTGTTTTGGTGGAGAAATGTGTAAATTCGGTAAATCAATAGACATTCGACGGCCTCTCCTCGAAGAGCCATTACTCCACATATGAGTTCCCATATGAACCTGTCGTTTGAATAGAGAAAACATCCATTAGTTTATTGATTTTCTTAAACACAGGATTCACGGCTCACATACCTTTAGGTTACCCTTCGTTGTGAAAGCTCTGCCACAAATTGAACACTTGAAAGGCTTATCGCCGGTGTGTGTCCTCATATGTATCTAAATATTATTTATAATTAAATTCAAATTCAATTGAAATAAAAGTCAATACCTGAAGGGCTGAACCACTAGAGAAGGGTTTATTGCACACTCGGCACACATGCTTTGGATTGTAACGGGAGGAACAGCTCTGATCTGAGGGCGACATTCGCTTCTCAATTGAGTTTGAGTGGCCGTTAGGTGTCGGCGAATGAGAAACACCACTACTCGCGTTTGAATTGGTCGACATATTTACCACAGGAGTAGTGCTTCCATTGTTTGTAATGTTGGAAGTGTTTGTGTCACTCGTATTGGATAACGGCGTCAATGCGAGTGATGTACTGTTTGTTGTGGTAGTGGTAGTGGTGTAGAGGCCTTCAGGTAAGTCCCGTATTTTGTGTGTAAGCATGTGTTGCTTCATATTGCCTTTCGTGGAGAACCCCCGGTCACAGACATCACACTTGAAGGGACGCTCCTTTGTGTGACTCCTGTAGTGAATCTCAAGCGCCGAATAACAGGCGAATGTCTTCATACATATCCTGCACGTCGTGTTAGGCCTTCCCGTCGGGAACTGTAGCCCTGAAAAAGGCGGCGGAAAGAAACGATTCGGAGAATCCATATTATTTTGCGGTAAATGCATGAGAGGCATGTCCTGAGAGTTTTGATTGTTATTCTTTGGCGTCAAATCGAGAGCCCCTCCACTCGGAGTTGTGGCGGGCGATGACCTGTCGATTGTGCCCAAAGAGCTCTCGGGTGTTGACCTGTCGTCCGCCGATATTTCAGAAGTGATTTTACTATTGAGAGAAGAGGGAGAGAATGACCGCATATGAGGCGAACATTTGTCCTGAGTTTTGCCGTGAACTGAGAGGTCCGTTGCATTAGTTGTTGGGGGCAGACGTATGCCGTGCTCTGAGTCTAATCGTTGAAATTGACTCAAATTATAGAGTCCGAGACCAAAGGGGCCGAAAGGCATCGGTTGTGGAACCGAAGAGTTTATTGTTTTTACGTGATTTTCGAGGGCCGCCAAAGACGTCGAAAAATTGGAGTTCGCGGAATCATTGGATTTGGTCGAAGATATTTGTGGTGCGCTCGAAGGGGTCGGAAGGGTGGGGGTCGACACTATCACCGTTTGAGGAATAGACGCCGGAGTCGGAGTTTTTGGTGAAGGGGACCGACTTCTCACTGGATTCGGAGACTTAGACCCCGGCCTCTCATTTTTTGGTAAATGTGGTGTCGATTCACGACTCGACCGATTGCTTAGTGACGGAGATATCGACTCTCTTTTGCATTGAATCGGCATTTCTTCGGTTGAGTTCTTCTCTTTTGGCGATTCAATCGCCAAAACGGGAGAAGTGTTTGGTTTTGGAGCTGAGAATGAAGTGATGGGCGCCGAGAGAGGAATGTTAAGCGAAGAACTTGTCGTCAACCCATTCATAAAAGCGGGAAACAGTCCGGCGGGTCCCGGCATCGGACCACCGAAGTGTGGCGGCATAAGTCCCCTATGGAATGATGGCATAAGAGTCGGTGCTTTGATCTCATTGGCCATTATATGTTCGGGAGGGATGTCTGTCGGCTCTCCCGTATGCATACGAATGTGTTGCTGAAGAACCTGTTGTTTGAATACAATTTAATGAATGGTTTGAAGATTTCAATTAAAGAATAAAATAAATAATTTGAAGACAAAAATTATTACCAAAGCATTTGTGAATTGTTTGTGACAGACGGGGCACTGGTGTAGTATACGGAGCGGGGGCTTCATTCTATGGACTCCCATATGTGTCTTGAGATTGCCTTTAGTAGTGAAGGCTCGGCCACAGATTTTACACTTGAAGGGACGTTCGCCCGTATGGGTCCTGTAGTGCATCTGAAGAGCACTCTTACAGCTGAGAACCCGATGACAGATAATACACTGATTCGGATCCGTTAACTTGTGCTCAATATTGTCGACCAATTGCTGAAGTTTTACAGTTTCGGAAGCCTTTTGCACTTCCATTAGGGTTTCCCACGTGTTGTCAGTACTGCCAGGTTTTGGTAGAAGATCTTGGTAAAACACTGGGTCTCTATTTTCTCCCGAACCATCGTTATTGGATGGACCAGAGTTGTGCATCGGAGTCATACCCGGAGGCAAACCAAACGGCATTAAACCTAATGAGGTCGGAATCCCCGGAAAGGCTCCCGAAGCGAAATATGGTGGGAACTGATGAATGAATGGGAAGTCAGAGCCGTGCGGTGCCATCATTCCATCGTCTGAATCTCCATCAGATATATCGTCTTCAGAATTGATATTCTCTTTGTCTTTGTCTGTCAAGTCTTTCCTATTGTCTTCCATTTCCTTTTCAAACTCATCTCCACTCATGTCTTCGTCTTCATTGTCATCCAATTCGGACACATCTTTGCGGACGTGTTGTAAATCGAGTGGCAATTCATCGGATTTGTTGATATGATTCTTATTCTTCGCTAAATTGACGGCCCGTTCGTCTTCACTGACGTCTTCAACATCTTTGTTGTCAGTGATGTCGTCGATGTCCTGATCCGAGTCATCGGTAATGGATTGGTTGGAAATATTATCAGAAGAAGTGTTTCGTCTTAAAAATGCCGAATGTTTATCATTGAGACCGAAATCGGGATTATTTGCGTCCAAAAGGTTTTTAGCAAAAGAAGAGCCGAAGACTCCTTTAATGTCTTTGATTGGCGTCGAGTCTAAAAAAGACTGACTCATCGATGATAGCGATTGAGACATCATTTGTGGCATTCCTGACATCGACATCGGAGGGGTTGACATTGGGGTCAAATTGGTGGGAGACTGTGAGCCAGTCGGAGGCTCTATTGGAGGGTGAAATTTATCAAGATGTTCGGGAACGGGATGCGGATTCATCTTTATGTGCGGGTATTTCGCTTTATGTCTTTGGAAATGGACTTTAAGATTGCCTTTCGTTGTGAACCGATTGCCACAAATATTGCATTTGAAGGGACGCTCCCCTGTATGGGACCGGATATGGATTTGCAGAGCAGAGTCGCTGCCAAAAACTTTGCCACAAAACTTACATCTGTGCCGATACATGGGGTCCTCTTTTCCGTCTTTGGTTTTTCTAAAGCTCAAGAAGTCTGATCCGCCGACACCTGCGATACCATTCAAAAGGAAGGATCCGCCGGACATTGTATTCTGAAGGGCCTGTTCTGTATGTCTTTGGAGGAGTTCCAAAGTATTCGGTTCATTAGAACTTGGAGATAGCGGTTCATTCAGAGGCGATGACGTGTCTCTTTGCGGACCGACAATCGCTTGATCTGTTTCCTCCTTTTGGTGGACAGACTCTATAAGTGATGAGCCAGAGGTCAGGGCTCCGGAAATCCCTGAGGAAGATAGGGGTGGAGTTTTGATGGGGACTGATATTGGTTTGGAGGGAGGCGTCGATGCGAATGGTGATGAAATCGATGGCTTTTCGGCAGTGTTGGAGTTGACCTGGCTGCTGCTGCTGCTGATACTCTTCTCCTTCTCTACATTCGCTGTTTCTGGGGTCGGGTGTAAGAGTGATTGCCCTAAAAGAGTTGCTGGGATTTGAGGGGTTGGCTGTCCGTTGCCAGAGATTTGTGACTGCAATTGATGTATGACATGAAGTAACATCATTTGTTGCTGTTGCAGATTGATCAAGGTCGATTGCAAGGCTGTTGGGGGTAGAGCAGGAGGTAAAAGATCTGGTGTTGCCGGCGGGTGTTGTGCCACCGCTACTGAAGTATTCTTTAGGGACTCGATCACCACATTTGTGTCCGATAGTGAAAGCTGTGGTCCAACGAAAGGCCAACCGCCAGCCGTCGGCGCAATTGGTTTCAGTCTATTCTCAGTCGAATCGTTATCTGACGGTAAAGTAGTTTCGCTTTCGTTCTTCTCTTCTCTAATACTGTCATAAATTTGTGGAAATTTTGGGACCGTTTCCTCTTCTTCGTCCTCTTCAAAGGTTTCGTCGTCTTCTTTGTCTTCTTCCATGTCCTCAATGACGTCCTCATCATCTTTGATAGTTTGTTGTTGAGGTAGAGTCGGATCACTTTTTTCAACAATCGTTGACTTTTTAATGCAGTCCTTTTTGTGGGACAAAAACGTTGAGAGACCTAAAAATTCTTGTCGACAATTGCCACAAATGTGTGCATCGATGGGACTCTCCCTCTCCTCTTCTTCCTCCTCATTGTCGACAATAATTGGTTTCGGACCTGAATTCCAAAAAAATAAAACAATTATTTATTTGAACACAAGTTATGATTATATCATAAAAAGTCCAATAAAACCAAAACACAAATATTTTGGTCAGAAGTGAAGTAAAGAAAGAGTTATAAAACAAATAAATTAATAAATAAACATTCGGAAGGGGACTGTCTATCGGATGAGAGCACAGAATTGAAAATTTCTAATATTATTACTAATATGTTGTGTTAGAGTATAAGTTATATTGCATTTTGCAGATTGAGTAATAAATTGTGTTATATGTGTATTGCATTACAAATAGACTGGAATAGCATCCGATGTATTGGATTTGTGAGAGAGAGTGAGAGAGTGATGGAAGGATCGGACCTAAAGGAGCTATTAGAGAGGATTTGGAGCTACGTTTTCCCCGTACGCCAATCCATCAGACAGATTGAAGCAAACGGCAAAAAGTATATACACTTATATTCTCTGTATGTATTGCCTGTGCACTGCATTTCAACTTATATTTGACTATTTGAATGGTGAGTCTGAGGTCAGCCTTCGATATGCATTTCCATATAGCGATACTCTATTAGGTTATGGATGTTATATATGTTATGGACGTATACTTTACTTATATTTTCTACTCTGACTAATGCTGGCACTCATTCATATATAATATGAGAATTTGAAAGCTTTTCTCAATAATATTACTGATATCGAACTGCATATCCATTTGTAGAACACTTTCACTCATAGCTCTTCCCCTCTCTGTCAGAGTTTGAGAGCCACTGCCACTCGATTTGTGACCCTTTTCTCTGACAAATATTTTTGCTTTTATCTGAAATTAATTTATGGATCGAAATCTCTGACAAAAGTATAGACATAGAGAACAAGAAATGTCGAGAATCATAGGCCAGTCATATGTAAAAACGTTATATTATTTTTGTTTAATACAAATTATAGTTGTCTGGTGTTTGACAAACAAATCTAATTAAAAGCATTTATGTTATTATATGTTATTTCGGTGTTATTACAATCGGAGCGCAGGACTTGTCTGACAAAAATGTTTAGATTCATATGTCATCTCTTATTTGATTAATTAATCGATTAAACAGAAAACTTATGTAAAGTTTATTTTTCAAAAACCCATCACAAAAGTCAAAACAAATATATTTTATATCTGTTTTTAAATTGAGTTTATTTTATTAAAATAATTTCGATTGGTTTGCATTTATCCCTCTCTTATAGTTTTGGAGGAAATCAAACAAATATCTTCCAAATGATGGCATTATATATATATTTGGCCCAAAAACTCATTAATAATTTGTTTGCATTTATATTGGACTCGAAATTTGAAATTCTTGTACAAAATCTTCTAAACACTGGGATTACATGTAATTTATATTATAAATGTTTATCAGTTTTACGAATCAATTAAAATGAAAAATTTGTTTGAAGTAAAAAAATTTTTGAAACAAAGATGTATTTGAAAAGTTTAAAGCATTTTAACGCATCGAAAAGCTTAATAAAAATATAGCATCAAATATACGGAACGATACTATCGTTTTATGTGTTTATTTTAAAGCCTGAAATAATACTTTCCGGCAAAACACTGCAAACAATGAAATGATTAAATATTACGGTATATAACGTTATATAACGTTATATAAACTCAGATTTTCAGCTAACGTTTGAGCAATAGTTTGCCCAAAATATATATTTGAGAATACATTACATAACAAATATTGGAGCAGTGGTTGAAGTAATATAAAAAATTGTGAGTCATATCATAACTCGACCATTCAGGAGGAGTGGTAGGGTCTGCGCTGCTCAATAAAGATGTTGGTATTAACCATAACCATAATCATAACTTAATATCAGACTCTTTGAGGCGGTATTTGAAGGATGCGCTGCGCAAAACATACTTCAGTATAATGTCGAGTAAAAACATTTTTGATATTTTGGGTGTCGACTATAAAACTGAAAATATTTTTGTTTGAAAATATAGATCTCGAAAATAAAATTCTGGAATTGGATTCACAAAACTTATAATAAAATATTTAAACTTTTTTCAGATTTTTAAATGAATATAACAGAAGAGAACAGAGAAGAGAGAAAAAGAGAACAGAATGAGAGAAGAGGAGCAGTATTTTGCATATCGTATGTGATTATACATTCGCTTCATTAAACACTTAATGAGTTTATGCATTGGCTGTACATTCAATGGGAACGCCAGTAATCCTGCGTTTTGTGCAAACCATTGCCACTGGTATCGTATGGTATGGTTAGAAACTTACAACTAATACAGTGAGGACTGGTATGGCATAAACTATTGCACTAAAAATGAATTTGCTTCGGAATGCAAAAAGCAAAATAGAAATGATGCAAATTAACATAGTTTGGAGCCGGGGCTGAATCAGCAAATATAAACTCAAAATAAAGTTAAATGCAATGAATGTGTAAAGTGTTAAGACTCACAACAGAGAGACTATACATAAAAGCAAATTTCTTAGGCCTTCGAGCGAAAGCCTTTATCAATAACGCGATAGTAATTAAATGCAACGAAAAACTCCGCAAAACTCTATCGATAGAGAAGTGGATGAAAATCGTTATTCGCTTTAACTCCAGATATGCTTTGCTTTATGTAAACTACAATAAGTAGAGGAACTCCAATAGACTGCTGATAGAGTGAGAGCACAAGCCTTCGCCAGATATACATAATTTAATCTCTTAGTATAATATAGTTCCTGCACATCCTTATATACATATCCTTTTTTAATTGATCAAAAACTATATCATAATTATTAATCAAAAGCAGAACTTATTTTGCATTAAAGGAACGAAAATTATTAATCATTTGCTAATTGAAAGAAGGGCTCAAATAAAGCGCTTTATTTTGTTTTCAAAGTCAAGTTTGAGATAAGGAGTGAATCAATTTTTTCCTCTAAAGAGCCTCTCATTAACGATCAGTTTTACACAAAATAATTACTGAAATAAATTTAAAAATTTATGTCAAATAAAGAATTTTTCATTTTGAATAAGTGGTGTTCTGAGGGCCGACATAAAAGCATTGAAGGCATTGAAGGGCCAAAAGAACATCCATTATATCCGATCCTTTCATTTTTTTAAAAGTTCAAAAATGTGTATTTGAAAGCCTATTGTGTTTATAATGCTTTCAAGTGGTGGTGTGAGCGACGCATCCATCCATCTGGTCATCAGTCCTGTCAATAGCCCACACATAAGAATGAGAGCTGAGCCCAAACCTCCCCCGAAATCATTTTTTATGGTTTTACACAATTTTTAGGAAATGAATGCAAAAAATTATGTTTCGCTCATTGCATAAGAGCTGTGCGACACTCACGTTGTCTGACGAGAGCTGACCCAACAATCGATCGATATATGGCTTTACTTTCAATGAACACTAAAAACGGCTAAACTCTGGCTCTGGGTTTGAGTTCGGGTCATGCGTTTTGGGACACATCACTCGCTATGTGTTGTGAACATTGAAAGTATAAGTTCTTTGCTATTATGTGCTGTGCTATTATGATGGCTCTACCATAAGCTCCAAATAATATTCTATAACGCAATTCATTTTGAGGCGAATCTCAGTTACATTTCTCACTGTCAGACATTAGTCACTGGCATATGCCGTTCGTATGCCTGTGCGACACTAAATGCCACCTTTGGCTACAGTCCAACAATTCAGTGCACAATACGAGACCACATTTAGCTGTCGTCCACTCATCTATCTCTGCGCCAGAAAAACATATCTCATTTGAATAACTTATATATCATTTCTTATATGAAAGAACTTTCGCTTATAATTCGTTTCGAAACTTATTTTCAAAGAAGAAAAAAAATGTCAGAAATTTTTGTAAAGACATTATTGTTCTGCGAATTGAGTCAATTGAGTGAATGGTGTAAACGCTTTGTTGTCTCAAAACAAATGCGGAAATATATTATAAAACACGAAAAAACATATTCAAGATATTCTTCTAATCAATAGAAAGAGTAAATCAAATGATTGCCAACAAATAAATTAGATTATGAGCTGACATAAGAGTAAACAGGTTTGAGATGAGGGCCAGACTAAAAAAATTGTCAGTTTATTAACAGTAAAATAAAGGCAATGTTGTGACTGAGAGGTCAGATTAGAGGAGATTTTTTTTGTCTCCGATATAAAGATATTCTTTGTTGAGAGTCTGTCATTTGGTTGAGGAGTGAGTTATCGCAATTGTCAATGGCTTAGTTGGCCCCTCAACTAACCATTAGATGACACTCTGAGGCAAAGACGACCCAAATGAGTTAGTGTGGCGTTAGGCGGTACTGGCACTCAAATTACCCTCATTAGATCACCTTCAATTGACAAAAACCAGATCTACTAAAATAGTAGTGAAAAGGTCTGCTTAATAATAATAAGCCTCTGATTGCGCATAACTTTTGATTCAATTATTGTATTGGAATAAACGATAGAGAAATGTAATAAAAAGAAAAAATATATTTTCAAAAAAAAAAGAAAAAATAATAATCGACTGAATAGAAGAACAGAAGACATGAAAACAGGAAATAAAAACTGAAATAAAAGAATAGTTATATTAAAAATGATTTCAACTGAAAGCTTGTGTTTAAAGCTATAACTAATAGAAAATAAATGATATGAAAAAAGTTGAGCGCAGAAGACATTTAAGGTTCCACTTGTGTTATCAATTCCCACGTTATCTCAATTTCTATTTTACACAATAACTAAACTGAATTGTAATCACGTTTTACATTGAGTTTGAGTTCTGCAAAAAAAATTCTTTGAATTTATTCCAATTTTTTTTTCTTTTCAGACAAAATATATTCTATTCTTTGAGTTTTAAGTTTTTTAGTCTTATTTTTTGGCGAAACAGAAATAGTTTTAAATTTGAATCTCTTTTTATTTGAGTGAATCGTTGAATGTATGCGAAGATCATTCACTTTGGGTTTGAGTACAGAAGTGGTTAATAATTATTTTGAAAAAGTTCACTGAAGAAGAAGTCTTTGACACTTATTTGCGTCAAAAGACTTTTCTAATGAAAAATAAAGAAACAAAGAAATCAACGAAACTATTGAACGGATGGCTGTTATGTCTGTTATGGCATTGAGAATAAGAAATAGTGAATAAATCGAAACTATTATCTTTAGTTATAGTTAGGGTTGTATTGGATTAGATTGAGTGCATCATCTCATCATCACATCATCTGATCACTTGTGTTGTGCAATACTTCACTGTATATAATGATAAACTACTTGTCAGACAGACTGTGGAACAAACCATTCAGTTGGCGAACGCTGTCTCATAGCCTGAGTTGTTGTCTAATACTTTGTATGAGTGCTGAGACAAAAAGCCATCTCTTTTGGAATGGTATGAAAGCCAGTGTCAAACCTCCCATCTCTTCACGAGCTGTCATTCAATAATTGGTGCGAAAACTGAACTCAACTCAAAGATTGTGAGTTTGAGCGACGAATTGGTAGATCTCATAAAATGCTTTATGGCTTATAAGATGGACAGCGCTTTTCGCCCAAATGTCAAACAATTTTCTGCTTTTTTAGAGTGTCTGACACTCAGCCAAAGCGATGCCATCGAATGCCATATTCTTTTATACATTAGTTTAGTTGAGAAGTAATGCCTCGCTTTAAGTCGAACAGGCATTCAAAGCCTCAAAACTTGGGTAACAGTGCACCAGAAGATGAGATGTGCGCTCAAAAAGAATATCTGACACTCAGAGGGGAATGACAACCGACATAACCCAACTCAATGACAGAGACAACAAAAGTCAAAGTTAGGCAACAGAGAGGATAGAGAGACACGAGTAAAACGATTCAAAGGAAATACTTCACTAAAAGCACACATTTATTGATTAGTTATTGGAAATGAAGAATAAAGAGAAGACATTCAATCCATTGCAGCGACAGATCTAATACTTTTTGTACGACAAATACGACAGCATTTTGACGAACACAACAAACTATAAGCAAAAGTTTCAGGAAAATGACTTTCTTTGCAAATATAACTACCAGTGCCAGGATGTAGGGCAGTGTAGGACACATCGATTTAATGTAATTTGATGGCCACCGACCCAACAGACCCCACTCTGGCGACAACACAACCAAAGGACAGCATAACTGCATTTCCATCAAAACAATAATAATTCAATTTCTGTTCGTCTTTTCAAAGACATCAAAATAATGATAAATAAATGTTTTGATCGCAAAACTGATTCAATCATTTCTCTAATGTCTGTAACGCTTCGACGTTAAGCCTATGAAAAATGAGAACACTTTTCAAAAATATAAATTCAATCAATATTTTGAGCCTTTTTATAGTTTCGGTTCAATAAGTCATTAATATTTCATTAAACGTATGAAACGATGAAATTTCAGAAACCGAAGAGAGATTTCAAAAATGGATTTTAGATAAAAAAAATTTAATAAAATTGTTTATCAAAGAAATCAAATTCTTATAAAACATTAGAAGCTTTGAACACATTTTTGCTGATTAATACTTAATTGAGTGAAATATATTTGCTTTAAATCTTTTTTACGAATAATCAAAACTCAGAGAGAATTCAAAACTATTGAAATATTTTAGCGAAAGAAAAATATTTTGGATTTTAATGAAAAACGTTTCGTATGTTATGAAAAACAATTGCAAACATTTAGGCATATCATACATATCAGGCATATCAGACATATTTTGTAGTGATTAAGGCCATAAATGTATCCGAGCAGCGCTCACAACACTCATTCACTCAGGAGTATGAAGAGTGGAGGAGAGGAGAGCAGTCATATACATATATTTGCAATATATTGACATTTCGATAATAGTCTGGTAGGACTCATAGGACTGGTACCTCTCCTGATGCCGTCATCAATAATAATCTTTCGGCTTATATATTATGAAAGACTTGTAACTAATATATGAATCAAATGCTGTTCATAGTTGTCAGTGGCCTGCAATCTGAACAGCTCTAACAGCTCTGAACAGTTCTGTGCCAACCCCTCCACCCGTTGCACTCATGTCGCTGTTAACATTTGTGACCTTCCACTAAATATTTCTCGTCTAGTATTTACTGAATGGGGAGCACATCATCTCATGCCGACTCATCTCCGCATCTGATCTGATGCGGCAGTCGTTCCCTTTTCTATTTACTATTAATATGGAAGTGACGCCAAACTGAACCCCAAATAAAATAGTTATTTAGAGTTTAGGCAATGATAAGGGCTTTGGTTGTGATGTGCGTGACTGGGACTGAATGGGTCTGAAAGGGACTCAACTGGCGATTGACTGCACAGCGGAAAACGTGTTAACCTTTACGCCCTTTAAGATTAGACTCCGTGTTCGCAGATATATATTCTATTAATATATAAAAATTTATTGCATAACACTCTTCAGAGTTATTACATTACTTATCCCAATCATTCTAATCATGTAAATCCATTTGAAGCCAAACAATAAATATAAATATTTTTATTATTTCCTAAACAACTAAAACAAAATACTTGTTGTCATGAAATCCTAATCAAATATTCTCCAAATAATTGAATAATTTTCAAAATACTGAGTAATTAATTTGATTTATTAAGCCTTTCAATAGGAAAACGCTTCGGTTTTAGTTAAAAATTCTTCGAAATTAATTAAAATAACTTAAAAATAAGATTAGATTTTAAACAAGTATTTGAATCCATGAAAATTTTATGATAAAAATTCAAAAACTATTTTCCTTAACAAAAGTCATGTTTTGATTGTCTCATCAATTGTTTGTTATATTGTCTTAAATATCATTAAAATAATGTCTTTTTTCTAAACATAACTTCAAAATTCATTTTAAAAGTTCTTAAAAGAGTGGAAATCAAAACATTTTGATTGTCATGAAAATTGTCTTTAGAATAGTTAAGCAAATTATTCAACAGATTTAATGTAAAGATAATGAAAATATTTTTTTCAATTATAAATTCTATGCAATAAACTCAAAATTTTTCAGATTCTTAGAAATGATTTGAAAGATATAATAGAATTTCAATCAAAGATACAAAATATTTCTTTACATTTATCATTTGAAATGACAGAGATACTATTTCTTATGAATGATCATGCTGAATTTACTAATTATAATTATAATATTTTCAAATTTTTTTATTTCGGAGAAAATATTATTCATTTGAGAGAATATTCTGTTGGAAATGAATTCTAATAAACAAAACAATCTATTTGTGAGTCAATCAAATCGATTATTATTATTAAGTTTTATGACTTCATTGGAAAACAACCCCCGAATGACATTCCTCTCGAATAGTATTCAATGATAACACGAATAACACAATAAATACAACAAAAGAGAAGACTTTTCGCTAATATTTTTCAATCGAAATGAAGGGATGTCTGGAAAAGAGCGCAAACTTTGAGTTGAGATATTAGAGAGAAGTCATATATTCAAATGATTTGAGATTATGTCCAATAATATTAAAGTGTAAGTAAAGTATGAGTTTCTGAATCATATAAAACAATGTAAGTGAGGGGGCGGAGGGGAAGGCGTATCGGTAAGCAATGAGACGAAAGCTGTAGTTATCAAAAGCAATTTGGCTGTGATTTTACTGTTGGCAGCACTGGAATAGCTTCAGATTGTTTGTTATCAATGCTATCTGTGCTCTTCTATTATTGCTGGTGGCGGTCGAGCCTAAGATATGATAGAAATGGTCGACTCTTATGCTTTTATACTCACTTCGAATGCCAACAAATATATAGATATATAATATATGGCATAAGACCAGTGAAAGTACTTAATTCAAGTGCATATCAATATAAATGGTGCGATACGTGATATAAAAGTACACATAAGTCTGGAAATCCTCCCTTTCCATGTATCCCCTCTAACGATAGTTAATAAAGCAAAAGATTGTTGTATTGCTTTGCCATTGCTCTGGTATTGCCTCAGAATTGGAGAGCATTCCGTCAACAAAATGAGTAATAACTAAAGCGCTACACATCTGCCAGAATAGCATCCATTGGACGCATCCATATTACAAAACCATAATAGCATTGCTCAGGGCTCATGGCTTTCCATTTCTTTTTGTTTGGTTTTGTTTCATATGAATAATTGTCGACATTTTGTTCGGTCTCTTCAGTGATGAACTTCTTGTACTCCAAGTCTATCATACGGTTCAATAAAGTTTTCATAATAACTCTCTTCCATTGCTTTTAGAGTTTAACTTATATTCACTTTTATTCAATTGGAAGTCATCTCTGTTTCTGTGTGCAGAGGAGTGGGAGCCACTGACTTGTGTCGAAGCGAACTCGTGCGCCACAATTCAGTAATTTTATGCCTAAGCCTTACAATTAATAACCTTTCATATGGAGAGGATATGGAGGACTCACTTCTGTTGTGTTGTACGCGAAAAAAGTTTTAGAGACAGAGACAGAGATTATTTGATTAAAATGATTGCACTCCTATTTATGCAGAAAAGAGTACAGTTATAAACGATTGCAATAGACTTTTCAAATAAATTACTTTATAACTAAGGCTATAGTTATAGCGATTCGTTTCAAACAATGAATAATAACTTTATTTAGTCTTCACTTCTCTCTCTATTCTCATAATCTTTTGATTATATATTTTTTTTTTTATAAAACCTCGCATTCGTTTTGATTACATAAATGAGACTATTTTTAAATAAATTAATTTTCTCTTTTGTTACCATATTTTTCAAAAGATTTCTTAATTAGTAATCATTTTGCGCACAAATTCTTGTGAAAATAGATTCAAAAGTTTTTAATTTAATGCATTTTTGTTATTAATAAAAAAAATTGGAAAGACGTCAAAATTATTAATATTCGCAAAACATTTCTCTGAAAGAAATGATCGGAATAATGAACTGATATCATGGGTTTACTCCAATAAATCTTAGATTTGAAAAATGAAATTTGAATTAAAGTTAAAGAAATTAAAATTAAGATTAATTGAATGATTATGAATGGCATTGATTGGGAGGGTTTATGCTGTGCTTCGTATAAAATATGTTCAACAGACTCAACATAACTATCAAATTTAATGAACAAAGAATTGAATTATAGGCAAAATATTGATGTCTTTCCGACGAGTTTTCAATTTTAAAAACTAAAAAATCTAATTAAAAATCTTTTTTTTCTGAGAAAAGTCGATATTATTTGTGAGTCTATGCAATAAATTTTGTCAGAAAAAAACTTTTTGTGGAAAATTGAGCTTCAAATGAATTTTTTGTCTCAATTCTTATAATATATTAAATCTTTGAATGAATGAGTTTTGATAAACATTAATGTTTGTCTCATTTTGGGTTCAGATTCTGTTCAAAAATGATTTTTCTCCCCAAAAGAGCAGAGGTAGGAGCGCTCAGATCAACCTTTGAGATACTCTCTGTTTGAGATTATTTCTAAATTATTTAAATATTTTTATTTTGTGGAAAATTCAATATTAATTTGCGTCACTTCGAGATTAGTTGAGAATAATTATCAAATGATAAGACCTTAGACTCAAATTATGTACTGAAAAAACGATTCAAATCTTTGGGAAAAGGGATCGAATTTTTTTGACATCAAAGAAGTTCTGAAGAAAATGATATTTTGTCTGAAATCAAACAAAATTATTCTCTTTATATATGTTTTTCTTATTTTTGTTTTTTTTGAAACATATCTTTCAATATATTCAATGCTAACGATTCGTAATTGAGTTTTGATTTTTACTCTTAAAGTTTTGTTGAAAAAAATAAGATTTGATTGATAAATGAGATTTAAGGACATCTCTTATGTATTTTTATGTATTACTTATTCGTAAAACTTATAAATAATTTGAAATCAATAAAAAGAGAAAAAATAAATATGAGATATGATGTGAGCGGAGAATGCAATCTATCAATAATGCCATTAATAAAGAGATAAAAAAAGATTTTTCCAATTGAATGGAATTTTTCCCATCAGTAGAGAACCAGATATAATATGTTTCGATAAAATGAGAAAAACTCGTTTAATATCGCAATTAAAATAAATTTATTACAGCCTTTGGCTATATTTTGCACAACATTTTCAATAAAGAGTCTTAATGTCGGGACAATGATTGCGATTGTGATGAACACCACTTATTATCAATTGTCAAGAGTTTCACAATTTAATGACACAATTTTGAAATTAAGAGTCAAATGAATTACATTTTAGAAAAGTTTCGTTGAAATTGTATAAACTTTTTGGGCATTAAATTAAATTTGGAGAAAAACAAAATAAGCCGAAAGTCTGAGGAAACAGAAAAAAAATGTTTTGCTATTAGATTTCAAGGGCTGTAAATCTTATAATTAGATTTGGAAATGATGTGAGACTTCTCTCTTCTATTTTAATAATAATAAAATATTATATAAACCAAAGAAATGCCGAGAAATGCGTTATGGAGTGCAGAAATGCAGAACAAGTTATAATTAAGTAACCAGGATGATTTCATATAAAAAATCTTCTATTACCCTTCCAGATGGCTATAACCGGGCACTTTTTGCAGGTTAATTATTCCGATGCGAATAATTTATGTTAATTATGAATTATAAATGTCTGTCAAAACAAGAATAAAACTCAACAAAAAATGGACCGACTCTTCAAATTGAATTCAAAATGCGAAACATTAGTTGAGTTTTCGAGTAAATCACTTTTATCTGTAGGCGAACCCCATATTTAGTGAACATCCGTATGATATCTATTTCTAAATTTAATAAATTATTTGTTGGCTTATTGTGTGGTACGGAACGAACAAATGATTGGACTATATGTTGGATAAGTTGAGGAAAATAATTAAAAAATAATGAATAAATGAAAACCCGTCACAAATAACATACGCTGAGAGCGCGGCTTATATTTGAAGGAGTGTTGGACGGACTGCTTTCGTCTGTAATAACGGTTTTATGCCCCATAAAAGAGGCCAATAATATATAGATATATAAAGAAAAGGCAAAATACAGAGAATACACTTAAAAAGGCTTCGAAGCCTTCAGGAGATAAATAAATGGTTGAGAAATGGCTGAGAAATGGTTGCATTTCTTAGAAACAAACTTTTATGGGCAGCTCATGTTTGACGAGTCTTTGTCGACATAAACGCAT
The DNA here is from genome assembly GCA_034700625.1 of Tectocepheus velatus. Lineage (NCBI taxonomy): Eukaryota > Metazoa > Arthropoda > Arachnida > Sarcoptiformes > Tectocepheidae > Tectocepheus > Tectocepheus velatus. Next base: position 113,069 of record JAQIXV010000042.1, on the reverse strand, counting down.
CTTTGTTTCACTCCATGCATCCCATGTCACTCTGTTTCGCACAATCCTCCTGTTCTTTATGTGTTCCCCTAAAGAGACGGAGCGATCGGCGAAAAACTTTTGGAGCAAAAAGTTTAGCCAAAAATAATTATTTGCCATAAAATTCTGGTTTTTAGGCAAAAAAATATATTTTCTTCTCTGCTTTTAATTCATTGTTTTCTGTGTCGACTGTATTCTGGAGAACAGCCTTTCGAGTGTCGGAGAGATAAACAAAATTTAAAAATAATTTCAATTTTGCCCAAAGAAAGCAAAAGTGGAAAAAGCTTTCAATGCCTTCAATAGGAATCTCTAATTGAATGTGAGATTTAAGACACAAAATAAGAAATTACTGAATAAAAAGTTAAGTTTATTTTTTTAGGAATTCACACAACTTTTGAGGAATATTTCGATAAAATCTTCGTATGAAAGGCTCCCAACTCTATGACAGACATTAATCTTTTAATTAAGATAATGATATAAAAATTGGTTCCTTTAATAAGAATAATATTAAATTCAATTTCTGGGTATTAAATATTTTTTTACAAGAAATATGTACTTAAAATATATTTGACGACTCGGAATAAAAATCAATTAAAATCAACAAAAAATGGCTTAAAATAAAATAAAAGAGTCGGTCGTAAAAATCCTTTGAGAAAAATCTGATAATTTGTTATCTCAGAGAGAAATGGGAGGAAAATAATTAATGGAAAAGAAGTCAAATTAAATTTAATAAAGAAAATATGTATTGACATCAGAGATGAGTCGTTCCACTGTCTGGTCCACCGAAGGACATGATATGAACTTGTTTTGAATGTTTGAGTACCACAAGAAAAATGACAAAATTATGTGCAATACAGAGACCATACGATTAAGATTTTTCAAAGAGATTGTTCGCCACTAAAAAGATTTTCAACAAAAATTATCAGTCGCTCTGTTTTTTGTGTATACAGTATATGACAGATAAAAAACTGGTAACCGAATAATGTTAATGGCATTGTGTTGGGCCTGTGCTCAGACCCTTAGTTTTATTGAGTTTTATGCTTTCGTCTCATATATGCCAAAAGTTGAGCAAAAATTTTTGTCAGACTTTAGTTATGTCTCCGTTTCTGACGAATATTTTTGAAAAAGTCAGAGAAGACAGAGAGTCAGAGAGAAGGGCAATAAATTTATGGGAAGCCCTCCCAAACAAAAATTGCATTTCTTTTGGCTTTCGGTTGAGTCAATGCAATAAATCTTATGATCCATAGCGCAGATCAAGTGCTTGAGAGCCACACATATAATAAAGTTAAATGACATTAGATTATTAGCAAATCTCATATATGAACACAAATAATATATTTTTAGTGCCAAACGTTGCACTAATTGTTACAAATGCCGTCCAATATTTGATTGGCCACCACATCAACACCATATCCTTTGTGATCATCTCTCTCCAGGTCTACTCGACAATAGATATTATCAGTTGTGACACAATCGTTGAACTGTTAATATAATATGTGATATATATTTGAGTCCTAGACATAGATCCCAATCAAAACACATTTTGCCTCAAATTATTGTTGACTGCGCTATAACTCAATATTAATTTATTTATTAATACAAATGATAGGCTCTTATGTCTGACTTATGACTACAAACCAAACTATGTATGAGTTCAATGAAAATCAGTTGACTTATGACAGAAAAATATGTCTCTCATGTCGTTAGGCTTTCCTTTTTTACTCTGTATGGCAGCAAAAAAAAGTTAAGACGAGTAGACAGACGCGGAAAGCCATTAGTTTTGAAAATGTTTTCATATCAGTTTCCAAAATGAAATATGAATGGAGTGTATGAAGAATTGCTTACTTTCTAAATATAACATACAATTAAGTGAATAGACGCGACACAACCAATCATTTTCTTATGTCATAATTTATTGAACTTGTAAAAACACTGAATTATGTATACATTTTGGATAATCAGTTTATTGTTTATTTTTTCAAAAAGACATTAAATCTGTTCAAACATCAGATAAGAAATTGGGTAGAAATTGGATAAAAAAAAGTTTTCGCTGAACAGAACTTTCGATAAGTTTTTAAATGAAATGTTTTTATCTAAAAGTTTTTCCAATTAATTCTCATTATCTGAGCAGCAATTCTGAGAGCAATTATATTTAGTCTTTAATAGTCTCTGACATAAGATTTTTTGACTTATCTCTGACTAACTCTCAATATAATAGTAATTTCATTCAAAAGTAATGAATTGGAATCAAAGCGTTACTTCTTTTTTATTGATAATGAAATTTCTGAAATTTTCTGAAAATAAATTTTAATTTGAGTCAAATTGAGTCAATACTATCTTTAAATGCAATAACAGAAGGCATTCGATAACTTTTATCAAAAAAAAAGTTTTAAAACTAAAAACTCGATAATGATTTTGATTTCCAATATTTTGAGCCCACATTTAAGTTCATCGCTTTGAAAATGAGTCAAATTAGTAAAAGCGCTAATCTTTTGGTTACAACAATTCATTTAAGGATTTGGAGAATCTTAAAAATCTGTGACTTCAGTCAATGGCAGACATTATTCACGTCTTGTGTTGGGTTTGTCTACAATTTTCAGCTCCTCTTTACCAGCACTCGATAAAAGTGTTTTTAGGTCTAAAAACATCTCAAGAGATAATTTCAAGGAATAAAGAACTCATTTTCATCAGATGTGACGGTAAGGCGATGCCAATCATTAGCATCAGTGAAGAAGCGCTCCATAAACAGCACACAACCAAAACCTTTGACATAATTTGACACAATTCTGGTCTATGTGTTAAAAACATTCCCCCTTTTCTATGATTTGTATGAAAATTAATTATTCAGTCAAATAATGAACCGATTATTTGGTTAAAAAGTTTTTTCATTTAGTAGACGATAAACAAAGTCATTAAAAAGGGAACCAATCGTTTAAACGCTTTATTTTCAGATCAAAACAGATTCGGAATAAGAGTAGGAAAGAGAAAAAAATCAATAAGTTTTTCATTGGTTTCAATGTTTAGTTGTAAACAAAAAAAACACAATATTTGCTGAAAGTGTTGTTTTCAATATCTTATAAAAATGTGGAGTCGAAAGTGAATTGCGTTAAAAGCGTCTCTTATTTATGGATGGGTTGCGAAAAATATTCTGAGTTTGACTTTAGGGTCGCAAAAAATAAGATCATAAATCGTTTTAAGGATTATCCCATTGCCTTATGTAGAGATAGGCTGACCCTAAAATTGAAATTGATATAAGTCGGTGTAAATGGAAGTGCTCTACAAAGGAAAGCCTTTCCATCATCCAAATGATCTTAACTGTGACTCTCTGTTAGCATATCATTGAAGACAACTATTATCTGAGGGAAAGAGCAATAAGTATAACAACAAAAAGAGAGTATTTTAACGAAAATACAGTGAACAGAGCGATCAGACCAAAGCTCAGCCATAATTTTACATAACTTTGAGAGTTATAGCACAGCATAACACTGTCAAAGATATGTCTCTTTTCTTTTAAGTAATATTTGTATTGAGTCACGATTTGAGTACAATATAAGTTAAATCTCAGTATTTTATATAAATTATTGCAATTAAGTGTTTTTCCGTTGATATCATCAAACAATTCAGAAGAGAATAATATATTTTTTCAAAACAAAAGTAGAGTTTAGAGAAAATCTGAATTGAGTTTTATTTTTGAGTTTAATTTTGATCGTTAAACGTATGTATAATTCTCTCGTCGCCTATTCTTTTGTATAGCAAAGGGAAAGGTCTCTATAGATGATAGAGATTAATAACTGAGCTTATACTCAATTTCTACTGAATATAACGAATCTGTTCGCAAATATTTCGTCTCAATTCTTACGTAAGAGCGACAGAACTGGCGTTTTAGCTCCAGTTCACAATAGCTTAATCCTGGAGCGTATGTATCTATGCTATGCCTGTGCTATCTCTCTGTGTATGCTCTGGTATGCTCTCTCGGGGCCATTCTTTTAATTTTCTAATTGGACTCTCTATACGATTGCAATCTTTTATAAGAATATAAATTAATGAGAAGAATATGAGAGGAAAAATGATTCCTCTTTTTTCAATTAATAATAAAAGCTTTGGTTTACTTATTTCTCTTTCATTTCCTTTTTTTCTGTTCAGATAACTATTGAAACCAACAAAAAGAGCAGAAAAAGGATACAATTGATATCGTTTATGAATAGAGAAATATAATATCTCTGTTAAGGATATAAAAAATACATTGCAATCACTTAAAAATATTCAATGGCTATTGAGCACTGGATATGTGTGCCCAGTACTCAGTCAAGATTTTTATGGGTATTTGAGTCAATAAAGTGAAATATGAGAGGAGAGGAAGAATTGGCGCAATACTCAACTGCACAGTATATCAAATATATCACAATAATAGATATATCACATTGTGTTAGAACAGGAGCCATACTATCACTCAGTGTATCTCCAGTCGCAACACTGACAGCACGTCTGAAGACATCATTGGCCACATTTATAACTATTTTCTCAGTCAATGATTCTAACTTTTTGAGCAATTGTTATGTCCTCTCATAATGCCATTCATTCACAGCTCTGGGCATAGCATTGGATGTGTGCCCACTCGACCCTCGGATGCATTTAGGCATTAGAGCTATTGGTTGGCACTTCAATACTTCATACGACACATTACATAACAAAGACATCAATTTATATTTGAAAAAAGAAAATACATCTAAAAAGAAAATGATATGCCATTCCTCCAGTCCTTCAAAGCAGAGAGAAAGTGCTTTTCTAGTGTATGTCTGCCCGCATCGCCTGCACTGATGGCCTCCACCACCACTACTACTACTATTCATATTTGTCTGATAAATGATTTGTCAGCTCTTTTCTGATGCTTTTCGACTATATTTTTATTCTTTGCGTCAAAATAAAGATTCATTTAATTGAATGGAAAAGAAGATAATTAATGACTTGTTTGTTGAGTCGACAGTCGAGAGACGGATTACTTCATTATTATTATAATAAAAGAGCTAATTGTCTCAATTGTCTGCTCATAATAATAATGAGTCAAATAATATTGAGATAATAAATATTAGACAAAATGTTTTGTTCAATCAATTAGTTATGCGACTCAACCCAAAGCTCCGGCTTTTAATTTTGACGTTAAAGAGACTCATATTATAGCCATAATCCAAACTCATATACCATTTATTATTATTCTGTGCCCTCATCTGCATATCACTTGGGATCAAAGGCGGGAGAAAATTGCAATTTTATATCTCAAACGATATCTACTAAATGGTGTGTCGTATGATTTGGCCCTTTCTGTCAAATCAAAATATTTTTCTCATTGATCAACATTAAGGCAAATGAAATCCCATACTTATGAGCACTACTCACTCGGGGGGTAGAGCTCAGACACACAGCTCTTAACGATTAGCTCTGAGTTAGTAATAACGCAAACGTAATAACAATAGCTTTGAATATACTTTTTGAACGATAGTAATGATAACGATCTAAAAATATCAAATACAACATAAGTTACTGACTTCCAACTTAAGTCCAGAGCACAGAATAATATGACTGACAAAACAGAATACACTCATACGAGTCATACCGTTATGAAGAAGAGCAGAGGAAAAGAGAGAGAAGTGGAGAAATGCTCACAAAATGCTCCCACTCTTCACTCCTAGAGTTGAAGTGATGCGGAATACACTCTACTCTACTCTAGACTACACTTATATCTCAAGTGTCGGGCGTTGCCCTCATTGTCAGTCAGCTTTGAGTGCAATCATAACCGATAGTGACATTTATACAACTGATACGAGTCTATTATATTCTGTTCTGATAGGACTGAAAACAACCAAATATTGGATATTAAAAGCGACTTATTATACCATATGATTGCACCTCAGAGTACATCCAAAGTCATATAATCACAAACAGTGAGAAATTACTGCATGGCTTGACTCATATGAGTGCTCCCACTGTATGAACACCAATATATTGGTCACTAGTTTATGGGTCCATAGGATTAATATGGCTTACAGTCGGGGCTGAGCTTTGTTTATATACATCTCATCTATTGATTGAGATATGCTTTTCCAATAAGCATATGCCTCATCCACTTCTGGCCATATTATTCTGTGCAAATCCGATGGAACAACATCTCAATTATTTGTTTGCCATATATTATATATCATATAATAATATAAGTTTATATCCGCTCCGAAACCAATCGATATTATATTCATTTATTGAAGTGAAGGGGAAGGGGATAGACTTCTAACAGAAATTGGCACATATTTGTCAGCGATTTAAATGGTTTAGTTGTCTGAGAGTTGGTCGTCTTATTTTGGTCATGAATTGTCTGTCCCTGAAGTGATATTTGTGTTCATAACAAATAAAAGGTTAAACTCAAAGGAAAACTAATTTTTTGTCGATTTTCGATATATTAAGCAAACAATTGGGAACTGAAAAAACCTTATTTGTATTTTTTGTTGTGTCGGGTGAGTTGAAAGTTATTAAATTGAAATCTGAAATGTATTTAATGCATATAATGGTCACATCAACTAATTGTTCCAATGGTTCCCAATATTATCGATCAGTGAAGCAGACCATCAGAAAGCGATATAAGCCGACGGATGGAGAGAAACGTTTGTCTCAATTCTCTGCCATCTGTTAAAAACGCAAAATTCAATAATAGTAGTCATAATAGTAGAGCAGAAGAGAGTGGGAACACCATCGCCAGCACTGATCCAATAGCTTAAAAATATATATTCGTTTATAGATATATAAGAGATATATATTTGAGTTCACTTTTCAATTTGTAGTCTCGTTTTTCAGAATCATCAAGGCTGAAAATTCGAGCATTTCATATAGGGATGGGCTTCACCCCAATTCAATCTATGAATTCACTTGTGAGCCACTCTTCTCTACCAGAGCTCAATGATTCTCAAATTTAACAAACGTATTAAGTTTAGGACAGTTTAGTTGCCGGAGCAGTGGTTTGTGTTTTGCCGGCAGCTTAAGCGGTGAGTTTAGCGACATTTTCACAAATACTACAAAACACAAGATAGACATATAGCTATTGTATGGCTGTGCCAACAGTAGGAGCGCAATGGTATACAAGCCTTCTTTCATAATGCAGTCTATTGTCTGTTGGGATTATTTCATTCCTAATTCATGCGACTGAACCCCATATGCAGTCATAGAAATACTATTTATGAATTCAGTGCTAAACATAATTTCGCAAAACTACTCACAACTCACTACTTGTGCCCAAACTGTTCACTCAATTCTCTCGACAAAGACTACACCAGAAGAAGGTTTGTATGAAAAACAGAGAAACTTATTCTCAACGAATACAATGTAAATGTTATACAACACACATATGAACGCAAGTGAACAGCATTTTATTGAATGCTTTGCTTATTCTGTCCTAATATTGCCATAATCTTTATGTCAGACCAGATATAATAATATTGGGAATAATGTTATCTTTTGTTAACAAAATATTATAACAGCGAAGAAGTGTAGAAAAACTTGGGCTCAGAATCAAAATGAAAATCAAATCAAATCAGATTATATTCAAACGAATCAATTGAATAAACCTTTTATTGTAATATAATAATAAAAAGATAGAAATTCTATTGCAATCAAAATTTGAATTATTTATCAAATCCCTGAAGCGTTAGCGCATTATCTAATAATTTGTTTCATCAATTTTTATTAATTTTTTTCATTCATTTAAATGATTTTTATGTCAAATTGAATTAAATTAAATCGATATTGAATTTCAGATAACACTTAGAAATTCAAATGTCAGACACATTAACGAAATGAAAAATGATTTTAATTATTACAAGAATTTCCAGAATTGAGGCTAAAATTAAAGTTGAAGTCGAAGTGAAAATTTCAAATAATTATAAAATAAATTGTAATTTAATGCTATAATTGAGGCCAACATTTCAAAAGTATATGAATTCCATAAACGCTTTCTCGTCTCTTAAAATAGATTTCTTGTCAGTTGTTTGGGAACTTATATGTGGGCAAAATCAGATCAAAAACAATAAAAATAATAATTTTCTTTGTATTGATTTTTTAGTTTTTTTTATCAAAAATCTTGAGAGAAGTCAGAGATAGAGAACAAAAGAAATCGTTTAGGACTCAAATGTGTAATAATAGCTCAAAAATAGTGGAAAAAACTGAATGATAGATGAAATGCATTGAAAGTTATACTTTTGTATCATTGATGCAAAACTTGATTCTGAAAAATATCTATCGTTTGACTTTTCAATGAAAGAATGAAAAAAAATATCGACAATAGATATCTTCGGAAGAGACTGAGTCTTAGTCGAGCTGTCATTCTGTCAGCAAATATATTCTCAACACAAATAGGTCTACATTTTTGAACTCTTATGTATCGTAACTTCAAAATTGGTTTATTTAAGAAGAGGACAAAAATGCCAATACATGTGAGGCATGAGTGAAAAAATATTTGGCCACAACAGAGCAAAAAATGTTTTACTCAACGGCTTATTTAGTTGTGCTGTGCTATCAAACAGTTGGCCAAAGCATGCGTGAAGTCACTTCTGATTTTCTGTATTTCCATCGAAAGAGTCCTTTACTTTTTGTTAAGATTTTTTTGATGGACAGGTGTTTGATAGTGAAAGTCGTTTCCCCGAATCCAATAAAATCAATAACTTTTTTCTTATTCTTCTTTTAGTTTTAAATTAGAAATAAATGAAAGCAAAGAATCGAATGAATTATAAAATGAGTTAAAATTGCAAAACAGATGAAACAGATTGGAAGTGGTCATAGTCTGGCGATCATTAACTATATATCTCCTAATTATTTGGGATTGGATTCCATTTCAGACATTATATAACTAATTAGTGGTAACCTTTGATCTGTGAACAGACGGTAATGAAATGTAAGTAAAAAACAAAATAAAGTGAAAATGAGAGCAAAGTATTTCACCTCCGATTCAACTCCGCCGTAACTGTTGCTCACACTATGGATGTCTGTCCTAAAGCTCAGTCACATTAATGAGCTGAGCCTTTACACAATGAGCTGCCCTTAAAAAGGTTGTGCGAAATATAAACAGTTCCAGACTAGTGGTTAACAATTGCAGGTGTAATGCAATGGTGTGAGGGACAGGAGAGGGGCGCCGACACATAATTTGCCTCATGTTACATTAGTTAAATACTTTATGAGAAAGGATGTGTTTTTCAACATTAAAACTTTATTTCCTAAAAAGTGTGAGCAGTGCTGCACTCCGTAACTAATGGCACTCGACTCTATTGGCCCCAACCTTTGTGTATGGCTTTCGATATTCAAACATTTGTATTGTATATCATTGTATGTGATTAGAGAGGAACCACATTATGACGAGTGCCATAACTGCCTTAATATGATATTAGAGCCAAAAAACTATAATAAACTCTGAGATAATAGTTTTGTTTCATTCGGGCATTAATTTCAGTCTAAATGCATGTGAAGTGAAGTCAAATGAATGAATGAATGAATGAATACTTATTACATAACCAATACATTGAAAGCTATGGAAAAAATATCGGTTTCGCACAGAAGTCACAGTATATTCTTGGTCTTTATTTTTTTGTCGGCGCGTTTTGGGTCATACAGTCTGTACACTATTAAACTGAGATTACACTCTGATATCTAAAACATCTGTCGGATAACGACAGCTGACAATCAACGCTTCTTTTCGGAGAAGAGCAAAATGTCTACTAAAATGTTATTTTAGATGATGTGCTTCTTTGCGCTCACATTAGCCATAGCTTTGGCACAATTGCATCGATTACTAGAGACCTAACCCAATGTCAATCCAAAAGTATCTGAATGTTTGAAAAACTTTTTCTCTGCAAATGTATCTGTTTTTTTATCTAACAAATGACATGACATAACATAACACCATTGGCTTTATGATCATAATATCAATAATTATACGTTTGCCTAATGTTTAGACAAACAATTCTTATGATTATATGACTTGTTTTACATTATATACAGCCATGAAGTCAACAATTTTTTATTTGAGATATTCTTTGGTTAATGTTTGCAATAACAGCAATAAAATTCTTAATGCATATAATGTTTGTCAATATATTTGCTTTTCTTTTATCGAAATTAAATTTCCAAACAATAATAAAAGTAATACAAATCAAAATGTTTTCGCTTCGCTTCTCATCGATGATAGAAACCAATTAAATGTAATATAAATATAATTCTCATAAATATTTAGACAATTTGATCAGAATATGAAAAGTTGATGGAAAGACATTCTGATTATCTGTAGAGTAGGAAACAGTTTGGATACAAACAGAAATGTGAGACAAAACCAATTTTCCTAATAAAAACTTATCAGACAATTATGACAAATATGAGCCAATAGTCGATCGCTTTTATTGTTATGTTAGACTCGGATACAGAATATTGTGAACAAATTGATGGCTCGACTCAACTAACGAAATAATATGAGTCGTTATGAGACGACATAACACAAGTTCGTCAAAAACCATAGAAACCTAATTATTTTCTTCTCTTCATCACAACTCTGCCATCAAAAGACATTTAATTCCGACATAAAGATAATTACGACAAAAGTTTTGTCATTTCTCTGAAAGAAAAGTTCAACTAATAAAAGGTTGTAAATAAAATTGACTTAAACTCAACTAGCTTATTCAAAACAATCCATTTGTTTTGATTGACAATTGATTTAATTGATGTCAACTCGATTACCAGTTGAAACCATTGAATCAAATACTCGTTTAATGAAAACATATTTTTGGCTCAACTCAAATAAAAATCAATTTTTGTTTGTTTTTAAGAGTAGTTTAACTCAACTTCAAAACAAGTAGTCAAACAAAACCAATAAATTAAAATTAAAGTCCATTAAACATATTTTGTTTACTTTTTTTTGACGATTCTTTAGATTTTCAGAACATTTCTTCTCTTTTTCTTTAATGGCATTGAATTCAATTGAATTAAAACTATTTTCAGATAATAAAGTGTCGATAAACTCAATATTGTTATCAATTAAACGAACATTCAATTCAATGAATTATTAAGATAAGGAAATAGCTTTATAGGTACTAGCAAATGGTTGACATAGGATGACCTATCACATTCTCTTGACTGCATTTGACTCTAATTAACTCAATCAGAATCTACTGAAGTGTGGAAACAATGAACTTTTTATGCCTTTCTTTTCTCAATCATTTGACTAATTTGATGTCAGTTTTGTTTCAAATAATATCGAAATCAATTATTTTCGAGTTTATTATAATTTGATTTTAAAAAACTTTCCATCAAAAAATTGAGCTTGCAAATAGTAATTGTATGAACAAAATGAACATTTCTGATGAAATTCATGAAAAAAATTTAATTGAATTTTAAAATCTCATAAAATTTAATATCAAATGAATTCACTCTAATCGTTGATATATTGAAAAATCATTCATTCATTCATTTTTTTGTTTGTTCAGTCATTGAGTACTCATTTCTATTAAATTTGAAGAGATTTTCATTTTATTAAAATAAGATATTAAAAGGTGTCAATCAAATGGAGTGTCAATAGATAGACACGTGTTTCGAGTTATATGAATGCAAACAAGTCCTACAAAATAATATATCAGTTATTTCGGTGCGAAGTATGAAATTAAAAAAGTAGTGAATCTATAGCTTCGGCTGTTTTATGACTGTTTCTAATGGCAGTACTTTCCATACATTAGGAGTGAAATATTGGATCAGTTTTTGTACAAACAATGAGTTAGCGGTTATAAAATGAGAAGAAGCGCCGCGTAATGCCATCGCACAACCATACTATACATATAATAATAATATTAGATATAAGTTTACAATCGTAGGGAACAGAATAACATAATATTATGTAAAAATTAATGCTATAAACTAAAGGGAAGGCAAACCAATAATATATGACTCAAGTTATACACAGAAATAGAGAAGAAAATAGAATTTGATATTAGATTGGCTTATATTATATGACTTATAAATCAGTTCATATATAATATGTTTAGACCCATGAGGTATGAGCCATAAGCCCAGAGTTATGTCTAAAATCTTTTTATAGTGAAAACAGTGTATAATTCCTAAAAATGTTTTTAAAGTTGTGCTGATTCTGAAAATCTGGATTTGAAAATCGTTTTGTGAAAAATCGGTTTTCTTTTGGTTTTGCCTACTTTTCGCCCAAACATTTCCACTAAAAAGATCCTGAGCTCTGCCAGTGCGCTCCCCTTCGACTTTATATTAGTTGGTTTTCAGGCAATCTTTTAACGACTGTGTCTTAGAGGACAAAGAACTCCAATAAAAAAAAAGAAATATATTTTTAAATACAAACAGAATATAAAAAAAGACAAAAAATTAATGAGAATTAAAGCAATTCTGGAATCACTTTAATTATGATCCAAACGATAAAAAATAGTGATCTTTGGATTTGATATCAAATGTTTAATTGACAGCTCTTTTTGATATATGGCTTTCGACGTCGATATTAATTAAGAGTAAATTTGATTGTTTTGATTCGTGTGGCCATCAAATCAAAGTTGGAAAAGGGATCAGAACTGACTAAAGCGGCCAGAAATGGACAAAATCAAGTTTGTAGTCATAGAAACCATTGCGTTATATGGCTCTGTGAGGCAACGATGGGGAGAGGGATGTGTGAGGAATACTAGAGAAGCAAAACAAGAATAACGATAACACATGCGAATAGAGTCCAAGACTTGACTATACAAATGATGATCAATAAAAACAGATAATATGAAAACATTGCGCATAAAACGGTTCCGAAAAACTAGAGGTCAACCGTTTTGCGGCTCATCAACCCTTCAGGAGGGGAGAGAGAGAGAGAGAGAGAGAGAGAGAGCAAATTGAACTTAAGAACTGATGATCAACGGCACAAACCCATCGCAACGAATGAAAAAAAAATATTAATTAAATATTGAATAAAAAAATTAATGAATTCAATCACGAATCTCTAATTTCTGTTCATATTGTGATCATGCTTATATTTTATTCATGAATTTTGAATTTGATTTTACATTTATAGAAAAAATACTCATATATGTGAACAGAAATAAAATGATTTTTGAGGCAAAAATATTTGTTACTCAACAGTAAAAAGCACTTAAAATATGTTTTTTATGCTTTCGCTCAGAATTTTTGTTAAAATTTTGTAACTCTTTTTTTGTCGGCGTTTTTAGAAACACTTTTTAAGATATATTTTGATAAATATATTTTTTTCTGGAGTTTTTATTTATGATCGGAACGGATGGGAAATAAATTCACATATTTTTAAATAAAAGGCTTTTGAGTGTTTGAATACATAAATTGTGAAAAATGATTATTGAGTTCATAGACGCGAATAGTTTTATTAATTCAGCGGAAAATAAGCAAAAGTGATGTAATGATAATTTAGTGAATGCACTGAACAACACAGAGAAAGACACATATAATAAGCTCTGGAATGTATGTACAGAATAGTATAGTCAGTGCAAACATAATTTGGTGATTGCCTGCCATATATATACCAAATATACCCATATATGCCATATATATACTGATATACAAACTCTGAAGCGTTTATTTTAGTATATTTTTAGAGGGGATGAGAGAGAAGCCAAATGACAATGACTGGCACTGGTCTACAGCATATGTTTATATAACAGCATTACTTAGAGCATAATGGAAGCACTGGTCAACGATGGCTGAGCTCACGGATGACATACTGTTATTAATCCAGTTATAGGTGCATTAGGCAAACGCACACTTATAACAATATGTCTTTGCAAGAGCACAGACACCACTATTGAACAGTGAAGTGATTTTGCACTCAAACACATATATTATATGTTATAAGTTTTGCTGCGTTTTAGGGCATTAATGAAGCAGTCGAGCGCTGGACAGAAATGAATGGTCACTGCAGTCGACTAACAGCCAGTGATTGCTTGACTAAAATTAAAGTCAGTCAGACGTGAGATGATTGAGACTAAGAGAAGACAAAGACATCCGAATACTTATATTCTATGGCTATGACTCTGTTATGCTTTGGATGTGAGCCTCACTTTTCTAGTCTATTGTCTCCATTTGATTCTCTTATTTTCGATAGAGTCGTACCAATGGATGGACTCACAAAAAAGAGTCACTCATAAGGAATGGCTAAGTTCAGTGCTAAGACCTCTCTCTCTCTCTCTCTCTCTCTCTCTCTCTCTCTCTCTCTCCATCAATAATCTCTCTCTCTCTCTTTCTCTTTCTAAACGATGGGTTGTGAACAGAATAAACTAAATTCGTATTACTATTTGTTTGTCTTTATTGGAATCCATTGTCGTTGACATTAGTTGTGTAGTAAAGACAATGTTGTTGTTTATCGTCAGAATCGGTACTAATTTCTTATTTCTATTTCTTTGATTGAAATAACATTCAATACATTCATTACATTAATTATTTGAAATGAAATTTGAGTCAATTTTAAGAGTTATGTGCGATCTGTGAGTTTCGTCACTGGAATGGATCAGAAACAGTGCACTACTGGTCCGGATATATGCTTGCATTAGTTTTTACTTTTGCTCTACACTTGAAATACCTTAAGATGTCTGAGCAATAGATGTCTTTCCGCATCACCAATACTTTGTATCAGTTGTTCGTCTTTTTTTCTAAACTGAATCACAACTGGAGGTAATGTTCGCCACATATTACAGAAGAAAATTAGAGAATTACGACATTATAGACATTGATGTGAATTGCAATCTAACTATTGATAGTTTAGATCTCTTTCAAGCACTCATTCATTTCAAGGTATACCTCACTCTACTAATATGTGTCCCGACTCTTGAAAATACTTTCCCCTCTTTTTCAATGAATGGATGAATACATTGAAAGTAATGCTATAAAAGTCACAATAAGAGGGCAATGAAGTGGGCGAACACCAGTGCTCTTCAAATGTTTCACATCTTTGATTTTCAGAGAGATATGACTCTGTGCTCAACATTTTTTGTCTTTACCCAAACGAGAGCTCACACTATGGAGTGGCGGCTCTAATATTGCTTTACTTCACAGCTTATAATTATAGTGAGCGACAAAAAGGCCATTTTGTTTCCTGTGCTTCAGACAATCAAAAGGAGGTGTCCTACAGGTGAGAGCCACCACCACCTCCACACCCAATCTCTATTAATCTTTGAATAACTTATTACTATTGAATTGATATGAAAATCAAGTGAATCAGTCACTGGTTATTGGATTTTGCGATTCGGGTGGTCTCAGGACCGGTAGTACTGAAAGACTGGCAAAAAATGGTAAAAAATTAGCCGTTCTTTTGAATAGAGAACAGAGAGAGAAGTCAACAGAAGTGAACACAACTGAAGGCAATACTGAATACAAAAATCGATTCTCTTTTTGGTTAAGTATTAAACAAAAATTTAATGACGATTCGCACTAATGAATGAATGAATCAAATGAAATAAATTTAAAATTTTTCAATTTACTTGTATGTCGTCCCCCAATCCCTTCCCACCCCATACATCGTCTTTTGAGATGTGCTGCCAGTGCTGAGAGTGAGAGAGCCGGCATAGTGTTGGTTAATGTAGATTTTCATCAGGTAGCTTTTAACGCCACAAAGACTTGTAGTGCAGGTATATTCCCGCCCACCGCAAAGCACAGCATAAATGAGTTATGATTATGATTGGTGAGATTGTCATAAATGGACAGCACACCAATTGCTCATTGGCTCAGCCGACCATTTATTTGAATTATTGCTTTTTCTATGCATCACTGCTTGTGATAGGATCACCAAAAAATGAGTGCAGGGAGTGGTGGACCTGACTCTCAGTCAATACAACTCGAGTCCAAATGCCGGAGAAGAAGAGCAACAAGTCTTACGATTCTAAGAAAAATCTAAAGATTGGTTTGGGATTGACTTTGAGAACAGCTGCGGCTGAGCTCTGTTTTGTTGAAGAAAAAAGTCATGACTTCCCCTAAAATGGACTGAGTTTGTGTTGAATGGACTGAACTGAAGAGAAGTGAGCTAGCTCATTTGGTTAACGCTCAACAAATTTACAGTTGTTCTGAAAATCAATCGAAAATCTTTAGGTTTTTCTAAGAATCCAAAGACTTGTTGTTCTTCTTCTCTGGCATTTGACTTGAGTTGTGTTGACTGCGAGTCATGCAGAGAGTCAGAGTTCATCGGCTGAGCCAATGAAAAATTCCTGTACTGTCCAGGTATAATAAGTGGTATAAGTGGCATAAAGAGAGAGCACAGGGCTAACCACAAAATCTAACTTGCACGCAAACGTTTGAGCCAAATAAATTACTAAAATGAATTTGGGAGGGACCTGACAAACCGAAAATTCCTCCCCAAACAATTGCACGACCGCTCAGAATACTAGTCATAATTCATTTTCCTTTCATATATTATATACAATTTTAAAAACTATTTTTTTTAACTTTAAAAACATTTTTAAACTCAAAGAAAACTTTTCATTTGATAATAACTCGAAAGCAATTTTCTCTCATTTGATCCCAACGTCTCTGAGACTAAGAATAATGGCGTTTCTGTGCGGTTGGATGTACTCTAAGATACGTTCCTCTAATGAAATAAACTTTATTTTATTCATGAGAAGAGAAATTTCGAGAGAAGAGAGAAAAAAGTTAATTTTTGTTCAGATATTATACCGAATGAGTGACTAATTCTGTGAATTTTAATGATATATGTTTTATATCTGAAATAAATATAAAAAAAGTTTTTGAAAATTTTGTTCATTATTTGAACAAATAATGATTCGTTTGTCTCAGACGAGAGATCTTAGACCAGAAAACAATGAACTCAACAATGGCTCAGAAGTTGCGAAACAATTGAATAAAAGACAAAATTAAGAGAAAAAACAGATTTTCTTTTGAGAGAAGATTTGATTTTGACTTTTATTATATTCATTGAAATTATTAAATAACATAATATATCGTAATATTATTGTCTGTTATATAGTGTTATAGAATTGATTTGAGAGGAAACGAAGCAAAACATTTTGCTCTTTATTATGAGGAGTGAGCATAACATCAGAGAACATGATCTGCTCCGTTGGACAACCAGTTGTTCGCTTATCACCAGAAAAATGAATCAAAAATGATTTCAAACGCCTATTTAATTTCCACTCAAATTACATATCATTGCTTCACAGTCTCCTCTCTTACCAAATGTCTTCCCCTCTGATATCAAATAAAAAGTTACTACAAATAGTAAAATAAAAAATTGTGTTTATGTGTGAGAAAAATGTAATGTAAATGTTATTATATGACAAAAGACTGGAAGGTGTGACCAGTTTTTTGGTTTTATAAGTTTTTATTATTTTGAGAAAAATCTATGAAAAAAATCAAAATATAAAAAACACTTTTAGATTGTATTACAAACAAAATGAATGAAAAATTTTCGACAAAATGATATGTATGTGAAAAATAGTAAAGTGGAGGTCTGAGGTCTACCCAAAATCGTCAGACATTCTTATGGTTGAGTTGTGTATGTGCTCTACCTGTGAGTGCAATTTAAGTGAAAAATTTTTCAATTTTTTTCGCTATTCTTATACATATATATCAGATATTGTCGTCTATTTTAGACAACTATTAGACGAAGAATGTGTAAAAATGTGTGAAATTTAAAGAAAAAAAGTTCAGAAAAAGTCAAAAATGAAAACGATTTGAGTCGCACTCCAACGAGCATTTATGTGGTCCTCAAAACAATTTCCTGTTTTTGGCGTACATTTGGCCGCAAATTATTCTTTTGTTATTTTTTAATACTTAAGGCTATACCGCACTCGTCGATCATAATACCAATGATTCTCTTTCTTCTCTATATTTTTCTTATGTATTGTTGAAAAATGTTATGAATTGAATTCAATTTTCACAAAATAAATCCCAAATTAAATAAAACTGTATTTGAGATGAAAAAAGTGGTCTGAAAAGCAAAAATTCAGTGGAAAAGAGACGACAACACAATTGTTTGACATTTGAATGAAATGAAAAGTATTGTTGATATTGAGGACAGTTTATGATCGGAGACATAGAGACACAAATAAAATGTTGAGTGAAGTCTTGGCTCGTCTTCAGGAAAGCTAAAAGTCATTGATGTCATCAATCTCTGTCATCTGTCGATGGCTTTTAAGACATGTTTTGTTTGACATCAATCAAAGAATGGCTTCAAAATTGGTTTCAATTCATTCGAAACCAACAAAATTTTTTGACTCAAAAAAAAGTTTTGTTTTTCTCACAAAAATACTAATTATTATTTATGTGCGAAACCTTTTGATTTAACTTAATATAGAAATTAATTTAAACATTACTTCTAATTAAAACATTTAAATGACTTTTATATTGCATTTAATTTTAATTTTTATGAATAATATGTCATTAAATTTTTGTTCCCCAAAAATGAGTCGTCTTTTCGAAAGTGAATAATAAATAAGTGTTTGAAGAGAAAAATCAAAACCAAAATACAAATTCACAGTCAGTGCAGTACTCGTCGGTTGACAGTAAAAAATATCACCAAAAATAAGAAGAAATTAAATGTAATGACGACTGAATGACATCAAAATATAAGCTCATAAACGGAGACGACTATAAAAATAAAGTAAATCTCTTTTTTCTCCCGAAACTAAATATCAGTGAATATTATTAATAATTGCGATTCAAGTGTTTTAAGTGGGCTTTGGATCCAACTTTTAATTTACAGAAAACTAACCAAAAATTCCAGTGGTTTTGATGGGTGGAGAGGATAGGCATTACTGGGAGATGGATAGACAGATAGGGACAGGAGAGAGAAAAAATAGAAAATGAGATGAAAAGAGAACTGAAAAATGGTTATTAAAAATTCAGATCCAAAGAAATCGAGACATTTGTCACATTCAGAGGCATGTCTTGATAGGCAACAAACGTTTCGATGATTTAATGTGCACTTTGGCTCCGACTCTCATTCTATGCCACTCTCACATTGAACCGCATTTTCAAAAGTCACTGCAGTGAAGGGCAGGCGATCAACATTTTTCTGCCCCGACTTTGGTTTTAAGGCACAAAAACTTTTAGTAGTTGTGAGTCTTCTTGGGTTAAAATGGCGGACAGAAAACCATTTGTCTTCTCTTTTCTCAACAAAAATATTCATTTTAGTAAAAGTGAAACAAAAAATTTATATATAAGTTATCCCTATATATAACAAGCAGTGAAAAAACTTCGCTCAGAATAATAAATATGATGGGTATCTCTTTTGCTGATTAGAAAATCTCTCTCTCTCTCTCTCTCTCTCTCTCTCTCTCTCTCTCTTCAAAAGTGGGTTTTGGTTTGTGGTTCGCAATCGCTTTTAATATAAGTTATACATAACTTTTTTTCAGTTTAAAAATGTTCAAAACCTAGCATTAAATCATCGGCAAAGTGCTGTGCGATGTCTGATCAAGTTTAATTACCTCCTCTCCATCTCCGCACCCAATTATAAAAATGTATGTATAATAAGAGAGCGACTCATGATTTCTAATTTTTAAATTATTTTTAAAACAATTTTAAGTATGAATAAGAGATATTAGGGTTAGAAAAGCGGCAGAAAAGGGGATAACAAAACACGTTTTGGTCGGAGGGGTTGACGAGACGGCCATAAAGAGTGGGCCCAAAGATTTAAAATTGATTGCATTAAAAGCAATCACACATTCAATTCAATTAACCAAATGGTGTTGACCTTAAAGTTATGATCGCAGTTATCATCTCTAATATTATTAATAAAAACGTTTTGTTTTATCTCTTCTTTAATACATTTTTTAGAGTCGGTGTTAATGTTGTGTTGCCTTCAATACAATGCATTATTAATAGCCGTTTCACTACACTTGAAACGTACGAAAAATAAATATTAATATTTATGTTAAGCTTTTATGCTTATTATGTAAACATAATACGGCATAAGTAGTGTGCAGTACATGTCATAGGAATTACCGCCTTATCTATTAGACTATACCTACAACTTTATACATAACTTTATATTTGTCTTTACATATATATAGAGAAAAAGATGGCTTAAGTTTTTATAAAAATTTTATTTGGTTTTTGTGAACATCAAACAAATTTCTATAAATACAAAAATATGACTGAATTATGGAGAAAAGAGACTCACATATTATACTTTGAAAACTTGATTCGCAAACATTTGGATCGAAACTGACTAACCGATGATAAGGGAGAGAGAGAGAGAGAGAGAGAGAAATACAAACATTTGGTAAAAACTCATATAATATAAGCATTTCTTTTCGCATCGAAACTCTTAATAAATTCAATTTTATGTATTCTTGAAGTGATTTTTTATAGAAAAATATTCCTTTTAAAAAACAAACAAGATTTATTTTATGAATAACTGAATGCTTTTCAACTAAATTGAATTTAAGTTTTTCTTTTTTTTCAGAAAATATATGAAAAAAGTTTTGAAATTCTCTTTTTATTCTTAGATTTTAATTTATAGAATAGTTTTCTCTGTTTTTTCGGTTCGGAACTAAAATCCAAATATATTTTTGTTGTGAAAGTCTGTGTTTTGAACGTTAATTAATTTTCAAATGAGAAATGAATTCACTGTTGAAAAGAATTGTGTGATTCACAAGTTTTGTGAAAACAGACATTAAAATAATATTACAAACCATTACTGAAAAGACATTAAAAGCGAGTTTTAAAATAATATGAAAACATGTGTACCAAAAACAATTTAAAACAATTAAATTGATTAAAATCAAATAATTATAGACTCAATGCAATGGAAATACTTATTCCTCTCTAAAAACCAAATTACAGCTAAAGATATGTGTAATGAAGAGCGACCTCTTGGGCTCGACTTCACTATCGAAATGCTGTTTCGGTTTGAATCAACTGAAAACCCATTTCCACTATCGCTATAAATAATGAAATAAATGTTTCGCCAAATATTAGGACTCAATGAACATCGAGACTAACTTTTTTCAATTAAACGAATAAATAAATCTATTTTTAGATAATTTTGTTTTTTCTCTCCTTTTTATTCAATTAATAATATTTTTTAACAACAAATTATTTCAATACAAAACAAATTGATTTAAAGAAACTTTTAACGAAATATTTCCTTTTGTTTTGAGGAACTATTCTATTGTTTATTATATAAAATTGATTGATATCAATGATATGGCGTGAAGTGGATGAGTTTGGCTCAACTCAGACCACACACACACATCTTGTTTCCACTCATTATGACAACAGCTAACAGTCTCTGGACCTAAGCCTCAGCTTCACTTCACTAATGAATTGTTTGTAACAGATCTTCATCACTATATATATGGACAGCATAACGATATGGACAGACACTCCAGGAATGGCTTCCAATGGCCAGAAGTGCTATCAAAACATTTCTTAGTTAAACGCTACTGAAAGCCAGGCCTACCATTGCATTCACTACCAGTTCTTTTGATGTGTTCAAAAAAGCACTTCATATAAACAGATCCGACGAAAAAAAATATTTTAAAATTAAAATAGAGATAAAAGTCAGAAAATTTTATTTCAGTTTTTTTTAATTTTGAAATATGTATAAAGAATTTAAATCATTTTTCTCTGAGATTTCATTTGATTCGCTCCAAAAAAATTTATGATATAATAAATGATATATATTTGAGGGTCGATATGAGGTTATAAGAGCTGAGGCCAGACTCATATCAAATCCACAAAAAGCATTTCGTTGTCCACTTTCTCTCTCTTAGCGTTTATTACAGACAAACAGTGAGAACGAAAAAAATATTTTTCCCAAAGTCTAAGCATTACTACTATTTTGCTTTTAAAACTCACACGGCATACAAAGGCTGTCCGTCCGCTTAAAAAGTTCTGAATATCAAAGAAATAAACAAAAAAAAGGAAACAATTTTTAATTGAAATTAAAATAATTAGTTTGATTTGAATGCAAATAAATTATAAATTTTTTTTTAAAAATAAATTTCTTTATCAAAATTCAGTTGAGTTTATATTTTTTCGCTGATTGTAATTAACAGGAATGCCTTCCGGCTTATGATATAATTACCACAATATCTGAGACATTCATACGATTGAAAACGAATAAAATTTAGTGACTTTTGATTTGAAATAAAAAACAAATATTTTTCTCTTAATTGAATCAGAAATGAATTTATTTGGTTTTGAAAAAAACAATTAACATTAAAATAATTGAAAGACTAGTTATGCAAATATAATACTATGGAGTGTCTCCACTTGAGGTATGACTGATTTGAATGAAAGTTAACGTTTCAAATGTGTGACAATATGTCAAAAAACAAGTCAAACACAAAAAAATTCAATTTTCTATTCGCAGATATTTTCGTTAATTATAAATAATGAGTTGATTGCCATATAAAGCATATAAAGCACTAATAATTTGGTTAAAGCGGTCTATAGTTAACTAAAACCATATGAAAACCCTTTCGACTCTTGAAAAGGGATCAGAAATGAAAGCATTAAATTCAGGGTCTCTTTAAAAGTGTTAAAACCATTAGAATCGGAGCAAAATTGAATCGATGTTTGAAAGTCGTGTTTAGAGAGACGTTTAGTTTAAAGTAGATTTTAGAGCACAACCAAAGGGAAGCCAAAGGGAAAGCCAGTGTAACACTCAGAGCAGACAGAGTTGACAATCAGCGAGTGCTGTATCGAGTGATTTAAAGACATTCAAAATCGATTGAAACATTGAAAAGTGGAGCGCATTTGGAGCGCATGAAAACCACGTATTGGTTTGCAGCTCAAGAACCACAGATGAATCCGAATGAGAGCCACAGAACCGCTTACTTTCTTTCCTCTCTCTCTCTTTGTTTCAATAGGTCTGACACAGAGCTCAAGGAATTGAGATAACTATCTGGCAGTCAATGTCTTCTCTTCTGCAAACAACTCATACAATACATCGCTTTTTATGCAACACAACTGACTTGAATACAGAGATAATACAACTGTAGAGAAAGGTTTGGCAAAATTTGTTGGATTATAATGTTTATGATACAGAATATAAGGTATGCCTTATATGAGAGGGGCTGTAACGGGGCTGCCATCCATGCAATACATATATGGCTAACAAGTAATTCAATTTTCTTTTTTTTCATTTTGAACAGAAAATTATGGCCAACAGTATTAAGCATTTATATTCTCGTTGCATCATATTGTGCTCAATATTGTGCTCATACTTGTGCTCATATTGGGCTCATATATTGTGCTGAGTCGGCTATATTATGGCTACATATCTCTATATCTATAGCTATATTCTTTACTTTCATAATACGATAGCCTTTACTTTGAGCTCTTTTGTTGGCTTTCGGGCATAAAACTGAATCTACAGTAAAGTTATGAAATTGCAGATACTTTTATATCATGTATTTCTCTCATACAATGTCTGTCCCAAGAGGACAACTCATACATTTGGGATCGTTTTCCGCATTGGCACTGTTCTCACTGCAAAAGTTGCTGTTTTACAGCCAAACATAAGGCTATGTTAGAGAACATATTTATTCACTTTTGGGAAAAACTGTTACTTTATTACACTGTGTTTGCTCTGGCAAGTGATGTATAGCTCTATCTAATGCTTTTGTCACATTCCAGGCCTGGGCTCACAATTATTATTTATGAACATTTTTATGGATGTCCAACAAAATGCCATCAAATTTAAAAATAAAATCCATTTTATTTGAAATTTCAAATTAATTTACAGAAAATCTCTTCAGATGTCATCAAATAAGATAAATCTCGAAATAAAATAACAAAATATTAATTAAAGTAATAAATTATTTGACGTTTTCTCAAATTATTAATGAAATGATTAGGTTTTGCCGAAAAAAGAGAAGATAATAATGATTTGAGAGGAACTCATATAATAATAACTTATTTAGAGTGAAGTTCAGAGAAAATAGGATTTGGATGTATATCGGATGCGTCATATCTGACCATAACCTTAAACATAGAGTATATATCTGTTGATAGGAATGGTCAGTCTCTAATTGGTATTGTTATTCCTGACAGCCATCCATAGCCATCGACAGCGCAAAGCCACGAGAGCTCCGATCCCCTCGAGAGGGCATCTGTTAAGAGTGAGTGCGAAAGCGACTCAAATCTGAGAGCAATCGTTTCATATGAGAATCAGTACTAAAAATATATAATATGAGCAATGGTTGCAATACTCCTCCAAATACTGCAAATACATAACTTTGATTCGAGTACTTCAATGTCTATCCCAAAGTATTTTCAATGTTTTATATGCTTTGGTATTATCCCTGGATTCGTAATTTACCGAATATGAGCCATATATGAGTCCTGAGTGAGTCCTGTATGTGTAGCCCTTACTCCTCTATTATGGGTGAAGACTAATAATTTAATGCATTGCTTATGAATCAGAGCCAACACAGGAATAAAATGAATTGAATGACTGAGAGAGTGGAGACCCGACTATGACATCAAGTGTCGACTCGACTGACTCTTTCATACACTTTCACATACACTCTGTTTAATATGTTTAGAGAACGCGAGTAATGCCAGTAATGCCAAACTTAATGCCTGTTCCTCTGTTATACTTATTTTGAAATTATGAGCATTTATTGCAGTAATTCTGTCACAAAAATTTTTCAATGCATAAGTCACTCACAAAAACATTTATGATTATTAATAGCACTTAAAATACATTTGTTGAGAACACACAATAAGTTTGGCATAAATTCATTTTCATTATAAATACTCAAACAGAGAGTCAAACATAGAATTAGAGAAAAGAAATTCTTGTCACAAGTCTTGTCACGAGTTTCACAATTTCAAGAGTTTTGCTTAAAGAATGACATTAAAGACAAAGAGTGACATATTATTGAATGTTTGCTCACAATTATACCAAATATTATATTCATTTCTTGCATTAAGATTAGAATATATCACAAAATATAACAATAAAAGTCTGTTTAAAGTGCTCTTAGATCAGTAGTTGAGACCTGTGCTCATTACCAGTTTGCAGGAAAAATGTTTTGAAATTCTCTTTTTTGTCAAAACAGTCCCTAAAATCATATAATGCTGTTCAGTGTTGACCTCAACAACACTTCTATTGTATAATCACTGCCTTATTGTCAAAATCTGTTCACAACAGACGGCTCTCGAGTGTTGATCATTGAAATCAAATTCGACTTAAATTGAGTCAAACTTTAGTGAAAAGAGTAGAGAAACCAAAGAAAACCATCAAAAGAGTTATTCGACGATAAAAGCGATCGTTTTTCTCAAAATAAACTCCAAATCAATGTTTTATTTGATTTGCAAATACAGTCTATTAATTACATAACACAGAACACCAAGAATTGATTCCCAGTTTTGAACATTAATTTGAATTTTGTTTTCTCCTTCATATCTCCAAATGATTTATTAAAAACTATTTATTTCTGAATTGAAAAGATTATATTGAAACATGCTTCATTTTGAATTCTATCTCATAATTTATTGATTTATAATTTAAATTATTCTTTGATTTACGTATTTATATGAAAGCTATTTATAATTTTGAGAAAATTTGATTCATTTTTACTGAAAATGTAATAATTTAAAGGAGAAAACTAATTGAATTGAATGGAGAGGACCGGCCATTGGCTTTAATTTCTCGAAAGCAATTGATTTTTCTTTTCATAGATTACAAGCTCTGAATACTTGTGAATAAGTAAATAAAGAATCAATTGATTCACTGAATCAGTGATCCATTGATTGCTTCTCTCACTTCACTATACATTATGTTTACATCCATTCCATTAATAATATGTTTTATATTTGAATTAATATGAGGGGAGACAGAGGTTAGTGCCTAACCCGTGTTATTATGATTATATGGAGACTTTCAATCATTTCAATCATCCATTTATGATATAATCATTTCTGATGAAATCGGTCGTCCATTCAGAGCTCTCTTTTCAGAGTCTGTTCTCTCAATTGTCACACAAATGATGGCAACAGAGAGTGAGAGACAATCGCCATCTCTCTCATAACCGGGAGAGAGTGTAAGGCCTCCACATCAGAGCCACTGCACTACACCCCCACACTCACTGAGAGCGTGAATGAATGATAGATTGACAAGAAAACAGAGCACACACTTTGTTCCCCCTTTTGTGTTAAGGCAAAACTTTAATGGTGTTGGGGTAGAGCTCACAACAGAAGAGCTATCGGGCACCGGCACCGACAGCACACATGCATTCGAATTGAGCGCGTGTTGGTTGCAATTCACACCAATTCAAACCATTGCTATTCTTGCGCTACCTTTTCAATAGTCAAACCATTGATAAAATATGGGCACTGACTGACTGAACACTGACTTACATAAAGTACTCATTTCATGTAGGATTCGCGTCACGCGCTAACCTAACGTTTCCTTGTTCAAACCTATTTCAAGTTCAAACCCTCCGGAGCACAACCGCCACAAAACTAAATGATCCAAAACACAGAAATAAAACTTCTTTTGTGACAAAATTTATTGATATATGACTTAAACTATTCTAAAGGTTATGCTTATTGTATGCAAAGGTTATGCAGATTAGTATCGATATTGATATCTAACGCCAAATAATATTTCCAAAAATTTCAATACATTGTAAGAGATTGAGAGGGAGGGCGAGAGAGAGAGAGAGAATGTTAGAAAATCAAATGGAAATTTAAAACCATATCTAAATCTAAGAGATAAGCCCTAAAAAAGTTCATGAGTGCGAAAAATTAGAACTTTTCGTCTTATAATAAATCATAAAACTTCATAAATATTTGACATATCATCCAAAACGAGATACTTTTGGTTCAGGACTTAATTTGGTAATCAGTCCATAATCTGGAATTCATATCTGGCAGTTGTCTAACAATTAGCAGTTCTTCAGCCAAAACAAAATGATATACAAATGCAGTGAAAGCAAAGAATTATGTTTTTAGAGGACTTAAAAATCCAGAGAATTTTCAAACGTATGGAAAAAAGTATCCGTCGCTCAAAAACAGATAAACCATTGCTTGAAAGCTGATGTGAGGATCACTTTCCTGATCCATATCTTCTTCCACTCTATTCTTGATTTTTGATAATTGAAAATAAGAGAAACAAATATTGAAAAATAAAATTCAAGTCTTCACTAAAATATTTGTTTGAATTAATTTGGAAGCGATTCAAAAAAATGTGAAGAATAGAAATGAGGAGACAATCAAATGTATATTTTTGCCAAATTATGCATCAATTGTGTAATTCATACAAATAGTCTCCCAAAGCATTTATAATTATAGAAACATTAGTTTTGAGAATATTTGATATTCAGGCCTAACAAATATGGGCCGTCAAGACTCCCTTCTCTTCTCAAATAAGATTATTTCTTAGAAAATTAGGGCATCCGTTGAAAAATGATATCAAAAACTTGAAAATAAAGTTATGATTAAATAATGATAATATTTGATAATTTGAATCATTTGTGTGAATGGCGATGAAGAAAGAAAATGCGTCTAAATATACATTTCTATGTCTCTCTCCCCGCGGACCACATCGAGAGGTTGTGTTTTCGTTAAAAATAACTTTTTCAGAGTCTGTTGTTTTCAGAGTGAATGCAATTCATATTTTCTGGCAAAACATCACAAGAATTGTGAGTCACTTATGAAATGTAACTTCACTTATGAGTGAATTTCTGGAATCGTATACTTTAATGACAAACAATTATAACAATTGTAAAAACAAAACTACAGATAATAATGAAGATTATGTTAGGCTTTGGGAGAAAATTATTTTTAAAAATTTATTTTTATGTAAAGCCGTCATAAAAAGTATTGCAAATATTTTTCTCTCTTTCCCTCAAAGAATGACTTCAAAAGTTTTTGAGCGCAGATTAAAAAGATTAGGAATAAAACGAAAAACAATAATCTCTGATTGAATACTGAAATCAAAGCCAGAGAACAAGTGATGCCATTATTTCACTGGAAGTCGAGGTCTTGTGTCTCACTGTCTCTTAGATTCTTATATTACACAAAAATCTCAACGAAAAGATGCTTTAGTTTTGAAGTGATAGAAGTGTGACTGTGCTCTCATACAAGTGCTGACATTTGCGCTTTTTTTGCTCAGAATATTTATTTTCATAATTTTGTTCAAAGAGTAACACAACTCAAACAGAGATAACAGTCTATGAAATGTCATAAATGTATTAAAACAGTTTCTGACATAAATATAATCTTAATTTTAAACAATTAGTGCGAACACAATGTTTGACATTAAGGAAAGGGAGAGTAATGGAGTCGGTGTCGACTCGGAGCGCATATAAATCGTTTAAATTAAGGCTAAGATATAAAAAAGTGTGTATTAAATGAAGAATCATTTGAATTGCTTGAATCGCTTCGAGCAAAATATTTCAATAAATTTTGAAAATCATCTCTAATTTGTTTGACAAAAGTGTTATAATCCTTAATATTAATCAAAATAAAAGATAGCATTTCTGGAGATATGTTAATATGATTTTCAGTTTGGAATGGCTTAGTGTCAGAGCAATGAACTGAATATTCTGTTCAATACATTCTATGTTGAGAACAGATTTTTGTTGGCCTTTATATTATTGGGTCCAAAATAATTGAATTTATATCCGGATCGTTTCGGCCAATGTCCACAACGCGATCATAAAATCATTTTTCGTCGACTACTGTGAAAGGGCTTATATTTCTAGCACTGGTATGGATGGACGCGTCGCTCAAATGTATGGGTGATATGCATATGAGGTGAAGAGACGGGGATTTTTTGATAACTAAATATAATGCAAAAAAGTGTTGTATTTATATGAATACAACTAATCTGTTGGGAATTATGTTCGGCCACTGAAGGCACTGACAGCACAATACTTGAAAATCCTTTGAGTCTGTTATACGAAATCAAAATAAGTTTGAAAACACAAAATGCACTCAAAATATGTGTATGAACTCAATGTCGACATTATTTCAATATAAACATAACAAAAGATTTTCGGAATAGAAGTGAAAAAGTGTTGTAGTGTTGGATGTGTTGTATGTTTAGCTGTTTTTCACCAAAAGTCTTATTACGGACAGACTGACAGCTATGGGTCGGCTATTCAACAGTCCTGAGCCGCTACTGAACAGCCATAACAATCATAAACTGTAGACTTGACTCAAAAATATTAAAATAGTTTTCTATTGAATTGTGAGTCAAGTGTGACAACAATTGTCAGCAAACATTAAATTTACATAAAATTCAATTAAATTACTTTCATTTGATTTAAGGGCGATTTAAAGTTATAATAAACTAATAAACTTGCAAATAGATGATTAAAGCCCTTGACTACTCGTTGTAAACTGAGTAGGGTCACACCGTTAGGTTCAAATTCAATTTAAAAAAAAGTGAACGAAAAGTGGACTTAATTTATGAAAAATATAATTATGAATTAGACTTGCCAGTTGTATCAAGGAGATTTGACAGGTCGTCATCATTGGAGGCGATGTGTTGAGGACAGGCTTGTTTGCGTCGAGACATTTTTACTGTCGGCCTTCAAATTGATTTTTTATTTTCATAAAAAGTTCATCTCTTGACTGAAAAACCACTTCATTATCATTATATGAAACGTTCAAAAAGTTATTGACAAATAAATATGATTTAAACTTTTAATGCAAATATTGTTTGCTTTGCAGAAAAGTATCTATCATTAGATTAAAAGCAAAACTACTGTTTCGCTTAGTTTTTAATATCAATATTTTTTGCACAAAAAAACTATATGATAGTCGGTAATAGTCGGCCAAACAGTGAGCGCACCGTTAATATTATGGGGACGTATCCGATGATGAAAATAATATCTAAATGAAAATACTAGAAATGAAATAAGAAGTGTTTCACTACAAACACACATCTCTCTCCACCAGAAGAACAATCTTCTAATTGATAGGACACACATAAGGCCGTACCCTAGAAGTCACGCCTCGCGCATGACATCCCCATAGCACCGACCGATTAGAGAGCGCTCTCCGATAGTGATAGTGAGAGCGTCTCTCTCTTATCCGCACAAACATTAAGAGCTTTACCTCTCATTTAAAACAACTTTTTTGTCCGACATTTCAAACATTTCATAATTCCTATAAATATTTTTACATTAAATATGAATTTATTAATCATATGATAAATAAATTTTATTTTTATCTCAATTATACGAAAATATTCCCAAATCTTATGCCATTGAAAATAATTTTATTTCCATTTTAAACAATAAATTCAATGTTTGAAAAGTTGATAATAATTTTAAAACTCTACTGGATATTAAGTTTTACTGGATTTTAATTTTCTTATTGAAAGGAAAAATATTAAAAATCTTTTTATTTAAAATTGTTTTTCCTTCGAATGAATTCAATTTATAAATCCTTTAAAATGTCTTTAATAAACAGTTTTTGTCTGAATTTTAGTCTAAATCTCAATTGGAATGAAAATAATTTTAAAATATTATATCTGAGGTCTTATTATAACTTATCAAACATTTATCGCTTCATTTGTTTAGAATTATTTCCATTTTATTAAAAACTAATTACAAAAATTTTTTACTTCTCGTATCGATTAATGGCTTTTGGTATCAGAGAAACAGATCTGCTGTCGATTAGCAATAATTTATTCATTTATAATTTGATTAGAAAAATATTAATAGTTCTAAAAATATTTTAATAAAAGACGATTAGTGTTCAAAACAAATGAAAAAAATTTGATTTATTGTCCATTTATCAGATTTCATGACTGTTTTCCTATTGAAAAGAAAATATCGGAATAAATAAGAATTTATGATTGAATTGGGATCTGAGGACAGAAATGCAATAATTGGAGTTTAATCGGTTTAATCGTGTATTCAGTTTTGTTTGTTATTCAATGTTGAGAATACACAACCAATCTATGGCTCAAAACTTAAGACCAAACATATACTCAACAAACATATGAACCATTGAATTGAGGATAACTTAACTCAAAGATATTAACGTTTAATAAAAGTTAGTTAATGAACATTTTAGAGAAGAGTTTCGTGTATTCATGTATTGCAGTCCAATTGATGACCCCTTACCTCATGAGAACATCAATTAATGGATGTATCAAAAAATTAGTTATTATTATAATATTACATATCTATACGACTTCTGTACGTACGATAAAAATGTTAATGCATTTCATGAAATGATATTCACAGAGAGTCTGATGAATAGTAATTATATGTTTTGCCCGAAGATTATCTCCAGAGATGACTACAAATATGCAGACGAAGAGAGACACCAAAAGAGACAGACATTCAATTATTAATGGCTATA
Source organism: Tectocepheus velatus (assembly GCA_034700625.1). NCBI lineage: Eukaryota > Metazoa > Arthropoda > Arachnida > Sarcoptiformes > Tectocepheidae > Tectocepheus > Tectocepheus velatus. The sequence goes on along the minus strand of JAQIXV010000042.1, from coordinate 81,719 downwards.
ATAAAAATATTATTAAATTATAATTTTTGTTTGCCGTCTAAGGGTTTAAATGAAAAAAAATTATATCGAGTTTTGTTAGAATCGGAGACAAATAAACTGATTATTACCGACAGACAAATTACAGTCTTATATACCAATCGTAAGAAAGAGGAAAACCCTTTTACATAACCCTTATCTATGAGTACATGTGAAACATCTAATGATCGTTATTTTGTTTGAACTCTGTTTTAGAGCCGTTTCTCTCAATATTTATTTCGATTGAAACCAATTTTTTATTTATGTTTTAAAAAGAATTTATAGTTTTTTTTCCTAAACTCGAAACAAGATATCTATCGTAAGAATACAATTAAAATTCATTGAAGTATTGACAGGTTTGGTGTAATGGTCAATGTCAAGGACAACTTGTCATTTCAAACTCACTTCACAAACACACATCACATCCAAAACAAACCGTTTCACTAAACTCTTCACTATTTTTCAGTCGTTTGTATCGATTGGTGAATAACCCGTAAAAGTATTTTAAAGTTACCATTAAATTAGAATTTGAGCTAAAATTCATTTATTATAAGAAAATCCAATCTATAAAAGCAATTTATCGATAATTTGATAATTCCATATATAATGTAATTATTAAACAATTAAAAAAATAATTTCAATGAAACATTTAGTTTAGTTATGAATATTTATTCAGTTGCAATAAAAATGCAATTTAGATATCCTTCAAAACTAATAAATTTTCATTTTATTCAAAACACATCCATTGATATTGAATTACCAATAATTATAATAATTATTTGAAAAAAATCTTTGCTTTACTATCAATATGTTAATTACAAACTATAATAACTATAATAATCAGTCATATGTCGAAAAAATGATATTTGAACAGAGGTCTGAGCAAAAAAACGAACGTTTTATTAGTAAAGCTTTCGTTTATTATAAGATTAATAAGTTTTTTATTCATCATTAATGACGAAAACGATAAAAGTAATCAATTTTTGTCACAATATTTTTTTTACAATTTCATACCAAATATAAATTGCAGACACAATGCAAACAATAATGTCCTTCCCATTGAATTGCAAGATACAAGATGTTCAAACTTACATATTTATTAATAGAATATGAATTTCAATTGAAATCATCGTTAAAGTCATTTAAGAAGAGAGTGAAACAAAATCGATGAAAATGATGAAAGACTTCATTTATTATTACCCTTTCTATAATAGGTTTAAATAATCATTTTTTTTCATAAATAAGGGCTCATTCCAGACCTCATAGCAGAAAATGTTGTGCATAATACCTGTTCCCATACATCTATATGTTCAATATAACTATAAGTGAGGGGCAAATGCCTAATGAGTTTTTAACGTGACTGGGTATGGGTCTGGCAATAACTAGCAATAACTTGGAATAAGGTTTAAACTTTTAGTTCACTTATATATCTATTTCTTTCGCCGCCAACAGTGAAAAGCAATGCCCATCATATGAACGGCAAAAACATATTTCTTATGCACTTATTTTTATGATATTATGTGAGGCATAAACTATTGTATAAATAGCCTCAGCCTTTAATATGTGTTAAAATCAGTTATTATTATTTTTCTCGGCGTGAGGTGTGTTCTCCGCAAAGCAAAGTTTGAGCGAAATTGGCCACAAATTATAGACAACTTTCAAAATTATGACCACTTTTTCAAACACATTACTCTCGTCTAACAGATAACTATTACCGGAAACGCAAACATTAGACAAACTTTACTTTTTTAAAACCAAATATAAATTACATTTAGATTTCCATCGAAGTCACAGATCAGCCACTGATCACATATTTTACTGTTATGTCTCTCATTTCAATTCAATTTAATTTTAATTTTGATTTATGTCTTAATTTATGTTTTGTTTACTCAAAAATCTGAAAAAAATATTATAGAGATCATATTCAAAATTCATCTTGTTTATTTTCATCAAAATGTAAAAGATTTGTTGAGCTCATTACAACCTTGGACCATTTGGAGTATTATAAAGTGATATCTTTAGTTGATAAGTGTTTCGCTTCAAACAATTCAATTGAATTTCTATTGAATTTTTTTTCATTTTGAAAATTCATTTTAAAAATTTTCTGAAAAAAAATGAAAATTTGAATTATAATTGAAGAATGATTTTGAAAAGAGTGGAAACCATTAGTTTTATACAAATGAATAATAACGATAACTGAGAAAAAAAATAAATTGCTTTTTAGAGAATAAATAGTGGAATAAAAACAGAATTTTTTTTCAACAAAGGCTTCATTTCTAAGGGTCTGCAGTTTTCTCCACTTCTCTCTTAATATCATTATTATTGGGCCTATGATTGCATTCTTCACTGTTTTTATGAAATATTCGGATTCGTTGGTCTAAACCACTATTTATAAAATGATATCTCAGATAAACATAAAAAACTTGAATTACTTTTTTATGATTACTGTGAAAATGGTTCAAATAAAAGAAGGCCAACAAAAAGGAACGATAGATAAAAAGGACAGACAAACAGCGGTTTAAATGTTAGCACTGATATCATTGATGATCTATTATACATAATTGTCGATAAATTTTATATATGTTCAGCGCTTTCCCAATAAATGGTTCCATAAAAGCAATTATGAGTTGAAAATAAATGGTTTGGAAATATAATAATTAATAACAATAATAATATTAACTGAAGATATTTGAAGACATCTTTATTACGTTTAAAACATGATTTATAGACAAAACTAACAAAAAACGAACAAAAGTTCTCAGGATTTGGCAAAAGAGAAAACAAATGATAAATTATTTGTAATACTTGGAGACAATGCAAGTATAAAAACATTTGTATTACCTGAGCTACCAGTGCTTCCTGTGTCTACACAATTACATAATTATCGCCAAAAATTCATTCGATTGCGGATGTCTTACATGTCTTATATGTCTCTTATGTTTTTCGCTTCAATTTTTCACTCAAAATAACTTCTTTTTGCTTCGTTTGACTGAAATGAATAAAAAAAAACTTAAATAAAAAAATCTTTGAATTCAAGTCAATCGTAGAGCCCATGAGTCACGGGTTTGATATCGTTTGCAATCAATTTTTCTTTTCTCATAATTATTGGGAAAATAGAGTTCTTAGAAATCAAATCAATTTATTCAAACAAAAAAGAGTTCACAAAATAAATAATAAAATTTAAAAATTTTCCATTAGTCTAATATTGGTGACCTCTAAGAGGTGACCAAGTTTATTTGTGCATTGCCAACAGTCATCTCTCTGTATGTACCTGAAAATGTGATCAATTAAAATCAATTAAACAAGGTTTCAACTGACAGATCATTTAGCGATCCATTTCATCAATTCTTTAAATTTATTTTCAAAATATAATTTAAGAAACGAAACGATATTTTTTGGAAATCGTCTCTTTTGCTGACTATCGGATGAATTGGTCTAAAGGTCTACCACAGAGTCACAGCTAAATGAACACGAATATAGCCGCCGGACACACACTATATAAATAATAAATAATTGATGACTCTCTCCAACAATTGTGTCTCTCATATAATTGAACTCAAATAATGATATCAAATGAATAGTCATTAAAAAAAGACTAAATTTGTTTAATTCAAAAATGTATTTAACTGAAGTCAAAATAACATCCAAGGTCCTTTCTCTTTGCAACGACCAATTCCTCCATTAACGTCATACAAGATTGGTCAAGCTTCGGCTTGATTCAACTATCCAGGATCATTAATGAATCTAATTTTCAGATAATTATAACTCATTAGATCTCCGGTCCGTTAAAAGACTAATAAAAATCTGATCATTTGTATTATCATTAAGTTTTTTCCTAAATGATCAAGATCTATTGACTCATTCAGTCAAATTGAGTATCAAAAAGAGTGGAAACAAAACCTAATTGATGACAATATTCAGCTATTTTTCAATTTTATGTTTCCGACATTTGATTGAATTGGAATAAAATCCCATTTATTTGATATTTTAATTCATGAAAAATATATACTTTTTAAAAATGAATTCATTATATTTAATGCAAAATAAAAACATGTTTACATTGAATTGATTCAAAATACATGAATAAAGCTCTGAATATGTTTACCATTTAATAATTGATTAGAATATGATATGAAACGAACAAAAGATAATATTATATAACAAAATAATAAGTCATATAATAGCTGTCGGTTTGTGCCATTCAAAAGACATTTGCGATTAAACCCAATGCACCAGAACTATGGCCATACAAACAGGTGAACACACACTCAGGTATGTTAAGCCATTTTTTCCAAATATTTCCTCTGAATAACGGAATCACGCCTAAGGATTCTGAACGATACTCACCCACAGTCACCAGTCTGTCAGTCATCCGACCAGTGCTGCAGCGATTAAATTTATTTTTTGGGGGAATTGTCGATATTTTTTCATTACATTATGGTATCGCTGATGAACTAGTTACAATTGCTAGAAATGTAAAAACTTGCCCTGACAATGGAGTCGCTCCCGATTTGTAACCCATCATTAATAAGCTGTGAGTTTGTGCCCAACAGATGCTCTTTAACTGACTTCAGAGGTTAGTCTCACTTCTGGTATGAATTTCTGCTATATTTGTCTCGGAGTCAAAATTCATATCTCTTGAGAAGAAGTATATTATTGTAATTATTGTATGAGTTTCAGAAAAAAACCAATTGAAGGGGAAGTCGTTTTTGAGGGCAGCCGTCAAATGCTTTTGTCTCTGTTTTTCTTCTATCAATGAAATAGTAGTTCAGAAGTCGTAACTTGTATTTGAATTTTTTATTCGTTTCACACTTTTTTCATTTTTTTTCTTCACTTCATTGAAGGTTAAGTTGGGTTTCAAAAAGAAACACTTTTTATGAACAGTACTGTCCTATGGTTGAAAATTTTGGTGAATATGCCGGTGGTCGCGATGATTGGTTCTGGTCTACAGACCATAATTGCCGTCAAGTCTTCAAAAACAAGACTTATGTTTATATCGTATATCGGAATACATATTATTATCATTTTGTGTCGATATAATGTCTATCGGTATATATAGAGAGCCAAACACTTCCCTAACTTGTTATGAAGACATGCTTTTCCTGTCAATAATCATACCAAAGAAAACGACTGAAATCTCAATAAATTATTTCCTTTCGCCAATTATTACTCGAAAGTGATTTTCAAATTTAATAACAAAATCACTTCAGAGGTCTGACTCGTAAAATGACATTTTCTCAAATGATATTATTTTTGGAATTTTTCTATTGATTTGTTATTTTTAGTTATTTTCAATAAAATGAATGCAATTAACGACTTCTAACCCATTCATCAAATATGAGTCAAAGTTATTGACAGAATATGAGAGAGTGTCTGACGGATGAATACAATCGATATACAGCTCGATGTATAGCTGGCAATGGATATAAGGCTTGCAATGGTTGGTTGTATGGCACGCGTCTTATGGTGTAGTCTTCCATATGCTGTTAAACCGTTTGAGAAAGTATTTGAGGACAAAGTGAATGAAAATGAGCTTAAAATTTAACTCCGAAGCACTCGAAGCAAATGAGTGGTAATACTACAAAATTTTGTGTATTTCAGGTGAAAATGACATTCATATAGTATGGTATGTATCGCGAGTTGTGCTCTCGTTTTAAATTAGTGTTGAGATGCAGCTGTTTATATAGATTATGGCAGAGAACAGCACAGCAGCTGCTCCTCAATGCTCATAACGTGCGTCAAATGCATATTTTACAGTTAAAACTGGTCTCGTTCTCACTGGACACTGGTCTGGACACTGGTCCGGACAATATGATGTACATTGAAATGGACAATGTAATGGAAAATGTAATGGACAATGGTCATTTTGCTTATAATATTGCGCACGCAAACCAATTTAGTTGAATACTACATGAATTAATAGCCATATCGACCCCTTTAAGAGTGACCCCAACATCCAAAATAAATCACCAAACAACTTTATTGAAATATAAATTGTGGACAACTGGCTGTGCGGGTCATATCCCATCCCTACCCCATCCACTCGACAATACTGTTTGACACTTGCATTGCATTCTCCGGCAAAACATATCGCGATCTCTGCTCTCAAATGCAATGAAAGCATACAATTATTAAACAGATTTATTGTAATAGCGGTTCAACTCTTGTATCCAAAGGATCATAAATTCTTTGCAAAACACAAACAATAGTGTATTCTGTGCTGACCTTTTGGCTTCATAATCGTTGAACAGAATATATATAACTTATAAATTATTATTATTAGAGTACTTTTATTTCATATACTTTTCATCTCATCCTTAATCATAAACGAGACATGCAAGGTGTTACTCAAAATATAATTTAAATTGATTATCAGAGTATCGACTAATATCAATACTTAATCGCAATCTCCTTTTGAAATTTAAAATATATCTTTAATGAAAATTATTGATAACTCGAAATAAAATTGATCAAGCAACAATTTAAATGATTTATGTCTAAAAGGAAGGGTTTTTATATACTTCTATCGAATGATTTTTCATTTTTCTCCTAAATTTATATTTTATTTAAAAGTGTTTTTGAAAAATAAGTTAAAGAGCTCTGATATCATATGAGATAAGAGTTTCACTGAAACTGTATTTTCGTTTTGCTTTTTAGAATAAAACGATTTGAAAAGAGGGATCACTAAGAAATATGAAGGCTTTCCTCTATCGGGTTATGTGTTGTGCAGTTTATAGATTGTTTTCTATGGTATGGGTTATACGTATATCAGATCATATCATAAAGACGTCTTTGGATTACATTATTTAGTTTTTCTGAAATATTAATGTAGAGAAAGGCTGTGGAAGGCGTCCAATGATGAATGTGAATATCGAATTGCATTGGAGCAGGGTGCATAATTGATAGCTATATATACACAATAAGGCATTATATGCCAATTGATATGCTTCGGAGGTACCACTGCTCACACACATCAACATCACTGCCAGCGCTACCGTAATGTTGATCATAACTGAAGAACTACATTGTCTTTAATCAAATTCATAAAGTAATTACATTTCAGATAAATTACCATTGAATCTACTCCAGTAGATTTTGTGCTTGTTAACCTTGTTTACCAATATTGAATATTTAGTTCAGATTTTTATCATTAGTTTTTATTTAATAATAAATCAAAATATTTTTCAAAATATTTGTTTTAGAGATTCAATTGATTGTATGTTTGGGAACCAATTGAGTGATAATTGAAAACAAGAAGATATGTGACAGTCATATAAGATGTCCTTAACTATGATTATCGCTGAAAATTCATTAGTGATTTCAATTGATTTGTGTTTGAAGTCAATTAATTTAATTTTTATCAATACTAATATTTTTTCTTAAAAAGATTTTGTAAATCAAAGAAAATTAAGATTATAATGATTTGTATTTTTTTTATTGAGGTTCAGGTCTTAATTAGTTTTGCTCCAATTGGACGACCAGATGTCTCATCGAATAGATCTTTGAGTTCTAAAAATTTAATGATTTTTATTTGTCTTTTATTTGTGGATTCAATTGCTCTTAGAATACATTCCAAAATAATTTTATGGCAAATAAATTTTTGGTTTGGACCCGATCACACATTTTTCATGACTTTTTTGATTTTTATTATATTTTGATTTCACTAAATCGCAAGAATTACTTTTTCTTTCGCTATATTTTCTCAAAAGAAAAAATTCGTTTCGTAAACACCGCTAAAAATGTTTTGGAGGTAAACATTAAGAGTCTGTCTATCGTTTTGCTGCCGTTTTTATAATAACTCGAATACTGCACTCAATTTTTATTACTTTTGAAAAGTTTTGGCTTTACTCACAATAATATTTACAACACTGGGTGTGAGCTTTCGATATATAATCTGAAGATCAGTGAAGAAATTTTCGGTAACTTTCTGGTGATGTTTAAAACATTTTCATTAAACGTCATTCTGTATAAAAGTAATGTTCTGGAAGCTTTCTCTTGAACAACGCTTAGCGAAATGTCTCTCTCTCTCTCTCTCTCTCTCTCTCTCTCTCTCTCTCTCTCTCTCTCTCTCCTATTTTGAGTGAAGAATTGATGTAAAAACCGTAGAATCTATGGCTTTCTTATTATTATTGCTTTCGTTGTGTTTTATTCGATACGATATATGCATAAAGAGATACAAATCTCGAACACATAATGACAGACATTATTTTGAAGATAACTATTTATAAGCTCAAGAAGAAAGTCAAGACAAGACATAAAGACAATAAAACACATATAGAGAGAGAGACAGTGAAAGCTAAGAATGAAACTGAAATAAAATAAAAATAAAATGAAAAGTTTTTTCGTCGACTAATGAGAAAAAACTTATCAGAATATGGTTTGAAAAGAGGAAAAGAAAATTACATTTTATTGAAAGTGAAACAGAAAAAGAAGAAACAAAACAATTGTTGACAACAAAGTGGAAAATTACAATTAACGTAACGCACGACTAAAAAATTAGTTCAATTAAAGAGCTATGAATTCTTTATACTCTGCATAACGTTATAAAAAACTTGAAGACAATGAGTTTCGCACAGAATGTGTTTGCAATGAACAGAGCTGTTGGCGTTCGTGCCTTATCTCTGATGTAGGTCTTCGGTCCCCACAATTAATCACCTTTTAATTCCTTGGAATCAGTCTTCCAAACAAATTATAATTAAATGTTTTTCGGCTAAACATTGATTTTTTGCCTCAAAAACTAATTTTATAGAATTGTTTGCAATTGTTTTGATAATTACTTTATTCAAAGACAATCATTTTTGTCATACATTTCAATAACTTTATGTCAGTTTACATTTCTAACAAAGCATCATGTTCAAATACATTATACATTAGTTAAGAATATGAAACTATATTTATGACAAAACTAGGATTATATTAATGACTTTTTAAGGAAACTCAGGTTTCATAGATTTATAGATAGTTTTTCTTTTAATTAGTAATTAATTTGAATTTCATGAGAAAATCGATTTGTTTAGCGATGAAAAAGAGTCTAATCTCAATATTAATGCTATAAAAAGGGATATTGTCTTCGCATACAATGGATATAATGGTATACATCTAAAAGTTGATGGATGACTTTTATGGAAAATAATGTTAACTCGCTATTGAATATTGAGAGTAGAGCTACTGTTGTAGTGCAGTGTCTAATCGGTATCGGAGTGTCATTAATATCTTGCGCTCATTCATGCTTTTAAATAGTTGTGCAAAAAGTTAGTGGAGAGGCGATAGTAATCTCATGAAATCAATATATTGTCCGCCCATTTCATCATAGATTGTATTATAGTTATAACACATATAACGGTTATAATGCCTTTTATACATACATAACATAAAACATAAAAGAGAAGGCATTCATCCGAAAAAAGGAGTTAAAGTTTTTGCAGGTGGATCTCATTCACTCCAATGGCTTATTTGATGTGATTTCTAATATTCGAGTGCTATCTATCTGTTCAGTCAACGATCCTATGGTATGGCTGTTGTGCCATATATTTGAGTGAGAGTCAAACATAACGCATAAAATAAGTATTTTTACTATTTTTACTCTAATATCGTTCGGGTGTTGTAGTGTTGGAGTGATTTCATGCATATATTGCATATTTAAAAGGGGACCGCTTTTGGCGAACATCAACAGCTACTGAGGAACTGGTCGTCGTCTTCGCTAATCTCGCTATTTGTAGCGCTGAGTAATTGCTCGACAATGTGTGAAGCGCTTCAATATTCACTTCCACTATAAATATACTTTAGATGAACGCTGAATATCGAACCAACAAATCCATAGCACAACCATCTCTTGCATCTCTCCCTTTGACTCACAAACAATATTCAATAGTGTGTTGTGTGTAGTGTCGGAGCGAAAATTCTTGAGTAAATATGCAAAGAACGCTGTAATGGGTCACTGATATCACTGTTCACAATGTTTTATGTATATGTGCTGTATATATGTGCTGTGCTCTCACATTATATTCAATTTTGTTGTTTTCCTTTTTATTGCTATCTATATGTGAAATGAAAATTGTTTTGTTGTCAACTATTAAGGAATACATTTACTCAAAGACTAATATTTTAGGGCATAGATAGCCATATATATGCAGAGCACAGGCATATAAGCAAACAGAGTATCACTACTTTCACTCTTTTCAACAAAATTATGGCTGAGTTTGAGCCTAAGGTATGAAAAAGCAAACAAAAGCCGCGTTCGGTCGCAATCATCGCAAATAGAGTAGCACTTTATGGCCGATGTCTACGGCTGTGCGTTAACCCATTCACTTTGCATTAACCCCTTCCCCGTGAAATATGAGAGTTATTATGGGACGCGTCTCATAACAAAAATCTAAAATCAATTTGAATTTTTAGTTCAAATATTTTTGAGTTTACTTTTGAAAACTCTTCCCAATAGACAGACAAAAGAGACTTAACTCTAAATCACTTTCCATTCTGTGCCCAACACTTATACCGTCACAAACAGAGTCGGTATATAATAGCAGTTATTTTATTATAATGACAACAGTTTTGTTCAATAATAAGCCATTGATTGCGAACTAAATTTAGGAATTCTTGTCCACAACAACAACGGGAAGACACTCTTTGACGCCCCGCCAGCTCTCAATACATTTGACAATATTGGAGGCATTGGAGGTGCAGGTGATATAAAATATGACACACTTTGCGATAAACACGATATTTCAACTGATATAAAGATTCCCAACTGAGTGGTGGGACCGTCTGTGGACTGTTCTCTGTCTTTATTCCCGTCCGGTTGTCATATCAATAACGCTGAATGTCTTCGCTTTGAAAGGACTCAATAAAATCTTTTGAAAAATTTTAAATACCTTATAATTTCAAACTTACAAATAAATTGTTTTATTAGTGAAACTGTGCAATTCAGTTTACCTAGTAAATACTTCAACTTTTTAAATTGAAATTTTTTGCTCAAAATTCGTTAAAATTGAAAACTGTTTAATCTTCTCTTCAAATGAGAAAATCATAAAACGTCTCAATTATTCATTAAATCATTTTCTAATTTATATTAATTTCAATTTATGAACACATGAGGGGTGAGTGTAGGAGATATTCTGATTCTTGAGTTAAGTTAACCATATTATTATATACTGAGAGATTAGATTGAGCAATGAATTGAGCAATCTCATTTTTTCTGATACCATTGACATGAGAAACCCTTAAAATTCAAAATTTCAGACAAAAGTCTCTTTTTGTAACGCTTTTGCTTTTCTGACAGAAATTCATTGAAATATTGTCACCAAAAATAAGTGCAGAGTTTTGTTGAGTTAAATGCGGTCTTAAAGTGTGATTCTCTGAGTGTATGACTCTATGATTGCTTTTTGACAGATCACAAGTATTTACTCAAAAAACACAGGAAGTTGTCTATCAAATAGACGATCACTGGTTGACGAAGAAAAGAGAAATTCAGTTAAAATAAAGACAAAAAAGAAAACAAGTCGTGTCTCTGTTCCCAGATCTCTCACAAACGACAATTCAACTGCTATTCAATTTGGCTTTACTTCAATCGTTTCAAAATTATGGCTCAATTTATACTACGAACGGGTAATACAGTATTCAAAACAATTTTTTTTCTTTTTTTTTTATTATCATTTGATCTGAATTTTATTTATTTTTTGATTTTTATTTTTTGAAAAATTTAGAGAAAAAGATTCAATAAATTGGTGTTTGAAGTGTTTGAAGATTCAAAACTAATTTAAGCGATAAAAACATTGAAATTAATTTGAACAGAAAAATATTCAAAAAACTGTTTGGCATTGACTTTTAGATTATTAGTGGGCACTGAAGAGTCATCACTTGTATCGAGTTATCAGTCATTTGCTTCAACAAAATTATTTCAATGAATAAAAATTTTGACCAAAAAATATGATAAGAGAAACCGATTTCTCTATTTTTGATTCTGAAAAGACTTTTACTGCTTTTGAAGTGCAATAAAATTAAGTAAAGTATTTATGATTTAAAATTTATTTGATTTAATTAAATCAAATTAATCTCATCATTACTCACATTAGACTTTCTTCTTAAATGATTTAACACACAATTCTTGAGATCCAGATATGACGGACAGGAATCTACTGTTCATTTAGTTATTTGAAAAATCTTCGCAATTAAAAAACTGATAACAGATTTTCATGTATTTTAACGATTAATTATTTTTGATTTATTGTAAAATGTTTTTCAACTTTTAAAGCCATCAAAAAGTAGAGACACTTCTCATCAGAAAATAGTTTTTCAGAAATAAATCACTGGTTTATCAAAAGAAGAAGAAGAGCTCAAAATAAAATTTATATAACTTTTGATTCAGAAAATAATTTTCATCATTAAAATAATAATCAAATTCTGAATTCCTGTTGCGATACATAAAAAGCTCTTATTTTGATGTTTTTTCTGAAAAAATTAAATTTTCGGAAAAGATTTTATTCCCGAATCATAATCTCTGAAATAGTCATTGAATTGAATTTATTTATTTTTATTCCAACAAATGTCTGCAAATAATATCTACACTTTTTATGATATTTTAAACTAAGAGGGAATTCGAGTTCATTTTTATGACCGAATATCAAATTGGATGATATGTCTCATGTCGTTAAATATTTCTTCTCTAACTATAATCTCTTTACTGCTCTTCTCATATAAGTATTGGATTTAATAAATTTTAGATTATATGCCAAAATCGTCTGATAGACCGCTCAGGCGCTCAACAAATGATTGATGAGAGGACACAGTCTTTATTCGCGTCATTTAGTTGTCATTATTTGATGACTAATTGCTTTGAATTTTGTTTTAGTTCTTCAATTTTTTTAAATGAATTATTAATTGAAAACAATTTATTGTTCGGTATTTAAAGTTAACTAAAATTTATTGCACTTATACTCTATTTTTATTTTTACACTAAAAGCACTCATTTAACAAATGTTTAAAAAATTGACGAAAAAGTCTTAATTTGATTCATGAGTTCATCCATCCATTAAAATATATCAATACTTGGATAAACTTTGGCTGATTTGCCTCATTATGAGACATCAAAAATGAAAGTCTCATCCCTTATGGCATAATATCTGAAGAACTTCTATAACGAGTGGATGACTGGTTGGGGGCGTTCTTATGATAGCGCAACAGAAATATGGATTCACTCGTTATTAAAGATTAATATATAGAAAAGAAATTGAGTTCAGCGCATGATTTGATGTGTACTCAGAGGAGAGCATTGGCTGACTTATGTCGTTCTCAAATATGTATCAAAAACTGTTGGGAAGTCTTCTAATAAATATGTAGAAGTGATGCACTTCCCGCTGTTCTGTGCCTTAATTTCGTCTTAAAAGCCTTTCTTAATGACTGTTTAATGATTGCATTAAATTAGAATTTTCGCCATAAAAAAGGTTTACCTCAAATGTGTTGCAACTCTAATATACGGATAGTTTAGTAAACTATTGTTTCGAACTACAATTGATTAGAGAATTACATTCATTGCAATTGATTACAATGTTTGAGATGTCTATCCCATAACAAACAGTTTCATTCCTATTGAATAAATTAAAGGTCAGAAAAGATATCCACATATTTCGTAAAGATTTAGTCGAATTGATATTCACTTCTGAAAATGTCTTTCTTTGAAATTGTTTATCGAAAATATCACTTAAAAAACATTTATTTTTCTTTGAATTTGTTATCTTTCAAACTGAATATATTCACAATCGTTGATAAGAAAACAGTCAGACCTGAAGTCAGCTTCTATTGAATCTATGAAATCCATTCGATGCCAATATTTCTCTAACAATACATCTCTTTATCATAATTTGTGATTCGAATAAAAATATATATAAGCAATAAAAAGATCTCCAAATCATATAAATACCTTATTTTGACTTAAAATGAGAGAGAGAGAGAGAGAGAGAGAGAGAGAGAGAGATTTTATGTCTGTTGCGAGGAATCCCTTGAGGCGTCGTTTTACTCCCCTTTTTATAAATATATAAAAGCAAAAGATTGAGTGACTGCCAGTAAATCGGATATTCTCTGAGTTCTATGTATTGTAGCGAATATATAAAAGTTATATTCGTTATACAGTTATACCATTTATGTAGAGCTCAGATATTGGAGATATCGGTTGGCTTTCGTTTCATACGTCTCTCAACGGGTATAAAATAGTAAGGAATAGCAGAGAATAGCAGAGAATTGCATTGAGAGCAGACATTGTATTAGTTTATTAGAAAATTCTGTTCACAACACAATTCAACTCACGTCTCAAACTCATAGTTATATTCTCTTATTCTCTATTCCTATAGATTTGAGATCAGATGAAATGATGTTTATTTTAGGAAAGGCTCAAAATGTCAAGAGTTTTGGTGAAATGAGAGTTAATTTTGTTTTATTAATTCAATAGATTTATGCATTCATATAAACTTATATCGATTTACTCTATGTTTATATAGTTTTGCATTTTATATGAAACACTGTATGAAACGATACTATTCTCCTCTTCTGTTATGTTTGTAATATTGTTTTACTCCGGGGATTCAAAAGACTGAAAAATCTATTTTCCATATAAACTTGTTTTGAGCCTAAAATTTATCGCAAAGAATATCAAAATAGTTGTGAATATAAAACTTGCGTTCAGTTCACGGATTCGCTTCTATTTAATAGATTTAGACATAATATGAATCGTATTATTGTTATGCCATACCATTCATCATATGTTGTATTTGCAATTATTTCACTCGTATTGTCACTAACACTGCCTCTGCCTCTACACCACTATTCAGCGAAAGTATATTTTTTATTTACTTTAAACGATTTGATGTATTATTAGATAGTATTTCGAAAACGTGTCATTCAAATGCAAAACTGTATATAAAAGTTGACTTATGACATGTGCTTCAATACTTATGTCATAACAATTTTGAATGATTTGAATTTTGCATTTATAGCTGACATACCTGACCTCCACTAACAAACACTTGACTTTTTTTTATCTGAGAAGAGTCCAAAAAGTAGTCATTTTTATTCATTTGTCTCATTAATAATTTTGAAGGTAAGGCCTTTCGGTAACTGATTTGCATTTTATAATCTCTGTATGAGTTATATCTTATATGACTGGAAACTGTTCATCGCTCAGAGATTGTCGGTGTAGTCGGTGTTTGGTTAAGAGTGCTCTTGGTTTAGTGTCTTGTAGTGTAGAGCACGCGATGCCGTTACGGGAGAAAATCAATCATTTTTTGCCATTAATTGTTAATTTTCGTTTCGTTTGGTTTTCGTTTGACTCACTCTTCACTCAGTCTTCAGATTTAGATAAATACTCTATTCTTAACGTTTCAATGAATCCAATGTAAGCCTAAGTATTGTTTTCTTTGTCTCCAGTTTTGTTCAAATGAAAGCAAAACTCAAATCGATTTTAACGACTGTTCATATATTTCAAGTTTGATAAACACTTTTATCATTCAAATCATTCAAAATATTTGGATTCACTCAAACAATCTCTCAATCATTTTCTCTTTATATTAAAATTTCGTTTCATTTTTATGTAGTTATGAAATGATTTAAACATAATATCAAACTTTTTTCATATTTATTTGAATCTTACTCAAGATTAATCAATTAGGACATTGTGATCAATGTCATTTTTATTTCATTTCATGTGTTTTGGATTATTGTATTTGAAAACCATATAATCAAAGAGTCGTTCAAAGATGTGAACTGAACTGAAATTTGATTGAATAGAATATAAATGCTTTTCATTAAAAAAGTTTTAAATATTTACATAAAAAGCAAATGATTTTCGTTTAATTTGATTTAATTTTAGAGCAAATGATGAAATGGTTTTAATTTGAATTAAGAAAAAGGAGTTTTCTTTAAACTAATTGTTAGTTTCAATTGAAGTAATTCAACGTTTGATTGAGAGTTGACTTTACATTTCAGACACATTTCAGAGTTTGGAGTTTTGTTTAACTAATTTAAAGACAAACTCTTCTCTAATAAGTAATTTTCGTTTGATTTAATTGCATTAAGAGATGATATGTTGTTTTTCTCTATCTTTTCAACACTAATGTCACAACACAGCACCGGTAGGTTATCGAGTAAAGTAGATGTGCGACACATAATTGTAAATGCATTAATTTACGCTTTTGTGCTCTGCTGTGCTCTACCAGTGCTGTCAGAATGCATATAAAGCAGATCTGGATGTGAGGCACAGGGAATACCATTCAACTGATTCGACTTATTTTACTTATTTTTTCGACTAATATAAAAGTAAAGCTCAGATCAAATTCAAACTCTTCTCTCATCTGATGGTAGTTCGAAGGCTTACATATCAGTCGATAAACAGATTTTAATGAATTAATGGAGACTCAGAATAAATTGCATCATATGATGAATGAAGAGACACTTAGACTCAGATCCATTGAGAAATCATTTCTTTACTTGACTCTACTTGTGCTTGTTTGCTCTTGTTCGTATATAATCACTATCAGTCCTCTCTTTCCAGATCTGATCCAAAACTTTTGACTTTTTCTTCTGTGACTTCTCTTTTGTAATATAAGTAAATCGATTGAAACTAATAATGAAATGTAGACTAAACTCGAGAAATAACTCATAGTTTTAGTCGATTTTTATCTTATACCCAGAGTTTTGGCTCAGGGCAAAAACGCAGAGAAAATTTTTATTACAGGCTATCCATAAAGGGAACCATAAAAATAGTAGGGATTTCCTCAATGATATATGCAATCAAACTATTGTCAAACTGGACTAAAAGTAAAAACACTTTCACAATATATGTATATCTTTTTATTTATCTTTTTTTCGTTTTCTTTCGTTTATTATTCTATTCTAATCACTTTTGAGTCAGTTTGGGTCAGAATCGCAAGTCTTAGCCTTAGGTCAAAACTCATGCTTTTAGTTAACTTTTTTGGACTCAGAATTTATACGAAATTTCCGTTTTTGCTGAACATTTGAACATTGAATAAATTTATATCTGAAAAATTGTAGTGCTTTAGGAAACATATAAAAGATAGTGATTTAATCTTTATTGTATTGAATACATCGAAAATTCATTATAAAATTTGCATAAAATATATTTTCTCACTGAAGGCAACTGAAGGCTCCAACAAATGAATCACTGAATCGGAGCATAACTCATATGAAAAGTCAGTTTTGTTTATATAACGTTTGGATAAACATTTATCTTATATTAAATTATTGCGATTTTCAAATATATCTTAAATAACAAGTTCATTAAAAACAAATCAGAAAAAACAAACTTGTTACATTTTTATTCTTACTCATTTTTAAAATTATGTTTAAAACAAAAATGAAAATAATAATGAAATGAGTCTTTAAGTTAAAGACATTCTTTAATATAGGAATAACTGGGAATTGCTTTTGTCAGTTGAGTTGAGTTGAGATACTGATCAGAGAAACACAAAGTTATAAAATGGGATCCAATGGCCAGAGTCGCCATTTTTATGGTCTTATGCTATCATATACTGCATATGTATTTTGAGATGAGCTGTTTTTTGACTACTCTATAGATGAATGGTTGGGTCCGGAGCTGTCATGTCGTCTGGTTGTGTCCCAAAAAGATTTACGACAGACTATCCATAAGGCAAACAACGGGACCACTGATGGCTCAGAAATCAGAGTAATATAACATTCATCTATCGATACGATTGCAGTCTCAGCCATATATTGAATATCTATCGGGGCTTCGGTTCCTCTCTATTATGATTCCCCCAAAAAAGAAGTAAACTTTTGGGTCTTCAAAGTAAACCGAAAAACTTAAGAAAAACATAAGTGAAAAAAGAGAGTCAGACGGTTAGGTCTGTTCTACAAAGTATATGGACAGTGTGTTGGCTGCGCCCAATTCCAAGAACTTGTATCCATAATTTTCAATTTGCAGCACATCCCCAACTAAATGAATAGTTTTTGAGTCGTCAAACTCACAAATAATGTCATCCCCTTTCAAAATAAGGAATCAAAAAATATTGAGCCCTCTGTCGATGTCATCCCCTTTCTGTGCCTTCCCTTCACTTTATTTATTCGTTTTTAGTTTTATGACACCCACAAGAAGTGCTGTCTATCTGTTAGAGAGAAGGCATTATTTGCCATCTTTATTGCCATTTAGCCCTCGCACTGCCCTCTAATCGTCTTTACCTTCGCCTTCATTCTGAGCGATAGGTATGGCTATAGTATGTCTTGACTCACAGTTTTGTCAAAAATAAGTTCATTAAGTCTTCGATAGTTTTCGGCCGTTAGTGACGGACTTCTATCAGTTATTACCAAAATTTTAAGTATTTGTCAGATATAATGCCTTAGAATATAGCCATATAGAGGGAGGAGTGAAATGGATAGCAGGACGCACAGCACCGGACTGGCCATACGCGTGACCCATACCATACGAGTTGTTTATTATATTCTTTTCTATGCCTTAAAAGAAATAATTCAAAACTGACTGAAGAAGACATTTAGAAAAGTTGACACAAAGCGAGAGAGAGAGAGAGAGAGAGAGAGAGAGAGAGAGAGAGAGAGAGAGAGAGAGAGAGATTTGAAGCAATAGTTCATCCCTTTTAGATTTACAACAGTTATTGTGAAAGTTCTTGAAATCTCTGAATTTTTGCCATAAAACTTATTTGAAGTAAAAGCCACTCCCTTGAAGTTTTTATATGTGCTTGTTTATTGGCTTCTTATCATTGAATAATGAAAAATTGCTGCATTCGATGCATTCAAACTCAAAAATAACTTCTTTTAAGTTGGGATTCATTTAAATAATGCATAAGAAGAGCAAAATTTAAATTAGCATTTTGTGTGCCATTATAGTTGGCATCGCTCTGAACCTCTTTAATCATAGCCATACTATCGAAGCCTATTATCAAATGTCACATAAAATGAATTTTCAGTCCTTTTGGTTCTTTTGGTTTAGTATTTGGAAACTTATTGCAGCGAATGTTCGCTTTCCCATCATTTTGTTCATTGCATTTCTCAAACTATAAAACACTAAATTTCTGAACAATTAATAGCAAAAGTAATAGCCTTTAACTCAAGCAAATGGGCTTTTCGTTGGAAATAATGATAATGCAATTGATTATTATTGGCTTCACTACTATTGTGTCCCAAAAATTGTGAACTTTAATGCATTACAACTCCTGTGAACTCAATTCAGATAAATCATGACTTCATTGTTAAATACAATAATAAATTTAATTATCCCCTCATTTATATTCTCTTATATCTAATTTCGTTCAAACAATTCTCTAGTTTTCAACTTTTTTTTCTAATTTCTGACAGATTTTCATCAAATACCGGCTTTTTATTGATTGAAAAAATTCAATCTAAAAGTTATTTAAACTTTCAACAAATGAAATATTTTGAATGTCTATCAACTTTTTTAAATAGAGATTTACATTGAAATGTCTTCACACGTCTTCACACAAAGATATGTTTGAGGTTTAAATCCAAAGGATTAGAAACTGAGAAAAAATTGGAAATTATTGTTATATATATTCTTTTGTTGTATTTGTGGCGGTCTTTCGATTTGGTGTTTCGTTTGTATTGTTATTATTTGGATTATCCGATGGTCTTATTCTGAGCGACAATACGCCACTAATGCTATACTTTATAAAAACGTATTCAATGGACTCAAAGCGTGAAAAAAATTAGTTATAAGTGAAAAGTAGCCGAATATTGCCCTTATTTTCTGACTCAAGATTAAAAATTTGGTCAAATCTAAGGACAGGAAAATCAAAAGAATTCTCAGTTTTGGCCCCAAATCTCATAATTTATTTTCCATTATCTGCACAACACATCTGTACTGAAGAGGAAGTCTAATTCAAATCACAGTAACAATAGTCTAATCCCTATTTAAAAAATGATTCAAAACAACTTTTTTTAAGATCTAGTTTTGGGAAAAATGAAGGTTAAAATTCATTTAATATTTCAGTCAATACTTGACTTATTTTGTTTTCCAGTTAAGAGACAAAAATATAAAAAAAATTAAACATATTTTCTAATGTTGTGAAGCGTTTCAATTGATTCTTCAAATTGAGTGCCGAATCTCTTATTTATTTTCTTAAAAACTAATATAAATATTAAAAGCGTTGAGAGATTTAAAGTGAAAACTTTTTTATATATGTGTCGGTCTTTCCATTGATAGTCATCCCTATGTTTCCCCATATTTTGCTATTATTTTCTTCTTTTCATTTCTGATTCAATGATTGAGTTTTAAAATTCCATCACTGGATCCGATGCCTGTCAATGGATCGAAGCTATATCTTCGGCGCACATCCACACAATTGATAGAAAGGAGCGACACATTTATACATCCATACATTTATGCATCTTTTGTTAATGTGGCGATTTTCTCAGCCTTAGTTCTGGTAAGGATAGCATTCATATGGTTGGCTGTTATGTTATATTCAGTTGAGTGGATGTATTAAATTGGGAAAAGTGGCTCTGAGTCTAAGTCTGAGGTAAAGAACGGCATTTTTAATAAAAGAGATGTGTATGAGGTATGTGTTGACAATATGTATGCTATATGTGGTTATGTGTATGTGTGTTGGGTCTATGCATATGCTTTTCTTGCAATCCATTGCAATCCAAGTCCTATTAAGGGCGCACTCATTGCAAACTATCGGACCCGAAGGGATTATCGAGAGGCAAACGCAGAGCAAAGGGCAGATGCTTTGGCCGACAGAAGCAGCAGAGGCTCTGCTTTTCACTCTTTTGGTGTGAACTCATCTGTAGTGGAAAGACAGCTGAGAGAGAGCTATGGCTAATACATGAGAACATGTCTTTATGTTATGACAATAGCTATGTCTTCATCTATTACATACTATAACGCATCTATGCATTTATGGAAGGGCACAACCACTCGTCCTCGTCATGTCCATCCATCCTCAACAGACATTTTATTTAGCGGCTATTCATTGCCATTCAGTGCCCCTATTGTAGAATATTGTAGACTATTGTAAGCCTCATATTGGCCTCTATTGAAGATCGCAATATCAGTACTTATATGGATATATTGCCAGCACTACCATCACAACCATCAGAACAGTCTTCGATCGACAATAACATAATTCTTAATTTCTTGAGAGACGACAAACGCATGAAAATTCTATGAACACAAGAAAAATACATTTAAAGTGATTTATTTTATCCAATACTCCAATTGTATCGAAACATAAACTCTGCTATAGATTTGAGGCTTCAAATGAATCTCTACTGTCTTTACAGCTTATATATTGCACTTCTGTTGTATTTCAGGTGAAAATTAAGTCCAACTCCACCGCTGAGGCACATACTGCCAGAACTACCATCACTAACCATTTCTATTGCTTGTTGTGTCAGTAATGTTACCAGAGCTGCCATCCCATGTCATCCTACTTAGCGCTCAATAGTAAACAGTTTTCCTCTTTTTCAAAGTCCATAAAATTTCATCGATTTTTCCAAACCTGAGTCACAATTATCTGATTGTGTTTATCACAAACGGGAAAATATTCTCTCAATCAATGATATCTCCTTTTAAGTCAATTTCAAATTTTTCTTTAATTCGTGTTTTTTATTGAATTGTAGATCACCTTGATAAACACTTTGGTAACTCAAATAAAAACTAAAGCATACAAGATGATTTGCTAAATAGAAACTAGTTTTAATCAAAGAGACACTTTATAAAGTTGTTTGGTCTATCTCATTCACCTCAACTCTATTTGAAATAATGATTTGCTATAAAACATATCTCTAATGATTAGAGTCTAATGTCTTAAACATTAAGAGGAATGACTTAAATGGTAATCATTATTATTGATTAATAATGAAATATCGATATTTGTTTGTTATTTAAATTGTCTTAACATTAACTCAAAGTCAAACTAATTAGAAACTAATACAAAATGTATATAAAAAAAAAGTTGATAACAAATGGACAGTAAAACACAAAAATATAGATCTGATAAAACATAGTAATGCTGTTTACAATACATTGAACATAAATTTTTAATTAATTGCATCGAATTTTTATGAGAAACAGATTTTCCGAATCAGTAAAAAACATTTTAATTACTTATACTCTGATTGAACATAAAAATAGTTAATTAAGAGATTCTTTGTTATTATATTGTCAAATGACTTTTGCCAAAAGTTTTAAAAGTTGATCAAGGTGTTATTTCTAATGAAAGTTTATTTCTACAAAATTTTGTGAATTAATCCAATTTGTAGCCAAACAAAGAGAAGCGATCAATTCACTCAAGATTTAACCCTGTAAGTATAGCTTTTCCTATAAACACTCTACTATTGCGGTGAAATAGTCTTTAGGTTTATATTCTTAAAGTTCTCATATTTGTAGGATTACCAAGGATGTTAGCAAATAGATTTTTACTTTTTGTTAGAATATCACTCAATGTCACTTTTATCGCTTAAATACAAATAATGAGCATGAGCATTTCATCAGCACTTTAAAGATGATAAGTTAATATTAAGACTCAATTTTATTCAATAAATTATTTTGATGTTAAAATTGGAGACGAAATCAATTACTGTTATAACAAAAGTTGTTTAATGAGTTGAGGCTCAAAAAGTTTGGATCGTTTGGTCCATTCATTCGTTCATTAAGTGTCGGCCAATAATATGTTGTTTGAGTGAAAAAGTTTGCGATAATATAAAAAGTTTGCCATAAGTTTGGTCTTCAATTCTCGAAGTGATTTCGCTTGAATGGAGAGAACAGACAGAAGTAATGCACATACTTTTCATCACATTTATACTGATTCTTATAGTTGATAGAAATTTGGCAATTATTGGAGCCGCAGACGACCAGTTATAGTGATGTGATGTCCGGTAATGGGTCTTCAATTTCAAGTACAGAAGGTTTTCTCTGTTCACTTCAAACACAAGAGGAAATGGTTATCGAAAAAGTAAGTGCAGAGTAAATGTAGAGAAACGCTGAGAAATGTTAAGCAATTTAATAATAAACGTTAACTTTTATAGAAAACTACATTTCAGACCAAAACAATCCATAAGATGTCATCGAATTGAATGAATTGAATTTTATTGACTTTTTTCTACAATCACTCCAATAATTAATAGCAAATCAAATAATGGTTTCAGTCATTTGTCTTTGGATTCCAAGTAACAAATCAAATGATACTAGCTCAAATATTAATAAGATTCTTTACACTTTGAGAAACTCATATTAGGCTTCTTTGAAATCAATACCTAAAAATAGTTTGTCAGATGAGATATATCTTTTATATTAGTTGATTAAATAAGAAGTCCCGGAGCGCATCATATGTTAATTTTATGCCCCAATCGGTAATAAGATTTAAAAGCGTTTGAAATAAAAAAAAATGTTTGGGAATATGTTTTTATGAGTCATATTAATTGCATGAATAATAGATTTACATTTGAAAAGAGTATTCAAATAATCCGATTGAAAATCTGAATTAAAATTCGTTGCTTTCAGAGACTATCCAAAGAGAGTTTTAATCATTTAAACAGTCAGTTTACAGCACAGAATGCATTCCCGGATAGAATTGAGTGAATCTCATTGAACTCTGACCTCTAATAATGTTGGAAAGTCAGTGATAATTGGGTCAATTCTGTGAAATCCCTACCATTTTTTAAATTGATTGCAACAAAACTGAGAGACCGTTCATTTCATTATATTATATTTGATGTTGTCATCCATTAACCGCATTATTGTTTGCGATATTAAATCATTTTGTATTTGACGTGAAAGTGAGCTATCGGTTGATGACTTGGGATGACTATAGATATAATAAATCATTGCTCTTCCCTATCAGTTCCTATCAGACAATTGATTATACTATCGGTATTGGATTCCGGGCTCTTGTATTGCATTAGTAATTATAATGATAATGAGACGGACTGTTATTTTCTCGTTCGGCTCATCGATTCTTCTCCGGTGCATCTCATCCCTACTCAATGTAATGATAGACTGCATCTGACTATCAGATAAAGTGAGAGAGAGAGAGAGAGAGAGAGAGAGAGAGAGAGAGAGAGAGAGAGAGAGAGAGAGAGAGAGAGACGATATTGTATTAAAAATAAAACGGTAGGGCAGAGGGATGGGCAAAATTTGCATTTGTAAAGGATTTTGTCATTTCCTTTATGAGCCGAACTCCAGTCGCTTTTTATTATTAAAAACTTTGAGTTTCAAACCAATGAATAAATCAAAGATAAAATATATTTTATAAGTAAATCAATTCAATCATTCATTAAATGTACAACAAATTGAATCAATATTGAATTTAATTAAAAGTATTTATGTATTTTATATCAAAACTATCATGATGCTTATGAAAAATTAATAATATCTAAAATAAAGCATGTTAAATTTTTCCAAAAGAAAGTTAACTCAAATGAAAATCAGATGAAAAATGACAAATTGATTGTAAGAAAGTCTTAGTTTAATGAAGTGCCAGAATTGCATAACTTATTCAAAGTTAGGTCACATCCAGTGATTCACAATATAAGAAAGGCATCAGAAACTGCTTGTGTATGTGTGTGCACATCAACCGTCACACATATCTCATGGGAACAGCACATCCAGATTTAATTTCTTGAAGTGACTCTTTTCTATGTCTGACGTTTTGAAAGAAGTGTAACTCTAATAATGCGACAGAAAGAGAGGGAAAACTTTTTTTTCACAAATACTTTTGTATTCACAGTTTTAGTCCTTACTTTCAAAATGCATTTTTGCATCAAATGATCGCAGGAGAGAGAGAGAGAGAGAGAGAGAGAGAGAGAGAGAGAGACCAGAATCAAGAAAAACAGAATCGCATCGATTGAGGGCTTCTTCCCCACAAATTTCAGTTATAAAATAGCGTTTGTTGGGAATCGTCTTCTCCTGTCATCAAATAACGGCTTATGCATTCATGGCTGCCATTCATTGGCGCACTGGTAGGCAATGTAATCATGATTTATGTTTGGTATTGTGAATCCAATATCAAATAGCTATCAAATTCAGTGGAATATAAGTCTTTTTATATGAATGGTCAATACATTGCATGTTTATATTGAATGTCTAGTTTTGAGATATACATTGACTCCGAGAGCACAGGCAGACAATAAAGTCAAACAGAGATTCTCCAGTTGTTTAATATTGAATATATGGAGTCGACAAACAAACAGAGTCTCACATCTAATTCCAGTGTCCGTATAATACCATCATTTCTGTCAAAAAATAATATCTTTTAGAAGAGACTAAAAGAAACATTTATTCAGAAAAAATTGATTTTCTCTTTTCATACAAAATAATCGATAAATTTTAGTGAAAAACAAAAATCAATAAATTTCTGATCTCTTTTCTATTGACAGAGATTTCCATTAAATTTTTTTTCTCCAAACATTTCTCTCAAAAATAGAATGAATTTTATTATTTTGTTTCAAATTTATATCCAGTTTTTCCTCAAAAGTCAATCTAATGCTGTGAATGACTATTCGTTTTAAGCATTTAATAAATTTAGGGAACGTTTGCCTAAAGCAGTGCTAATATGCAGTAATGCCTTAATATGAAGTTTAATGCAAATTAAGAGATCGAAGCAATTATTGCGTTAAAAAATATACCAAAAATAGTGAGAATGCGGGGACTTATCCTTCACATTGATTCACATCTAATATAGAGTTATATTTTAATGTAAGCCCTATATATAAATAGATATATTTAATACCCGGTATAAAGTTTGTCACATCGAGAGAGACGACGAACCGTTGCCTCAATTGTTTGAGACTCAGCGGCGTATATGGAAATGAGTCAATCTCTGCACAAAACCTAATATAACGCAATAGTAATGTCATATCATTTTATGGCTTTTTTATCTCAACCCCGAATTCTGTAATACTTTGATTGCAATTCTCTCTCTCTCTCTCTCTCTCTCTCTCTCTCTCTCTCTCCCTCCCTCCTCTCATTTGCACTGATTTCCAGTGACTATGAGTTCATGAGCTTATAGTTTGCGAAGAAAGAGACAAATCATTGATATTTTCATTTAATTTTAACGAATATTAATGTAATTCAAGCGATTCATACGATTCTTATTTCGTAAAAAAGTTTTTCGCTTTTTTGGAGGAAATGAAGGGATAATTCAGAGATGTTTAAAACAAATGGAGTTTTTCTCTATGTGTTGGTTATTGAGAAGTATTAAGATTTATTGGTTTCTCTCATTTAGTGAATAACAAATTCTTTACATTTAACGTTCATTTCTATTCTTAAAAGTCATTATTTGCTGACTTTTGTGACTCAACTCAACGTTATATATAAATGTCTAAATGGATTGGTTTAGTGATTGCATTGAATAGGTTCTCAACTTTCATCGGGCAAATTAAGAGACATTTAAGTTTTAAACTCAACAGTTCTCTACTGCAGTATATCTCTCTCTTCTCTTCTCTTTTCACTTCTCTTTAGTTTAACTTTTTTTGAGCACAAGTTTAACCCAAAGGCAATAGAACTGGAAGTAAATGGTTTCTAAATTCGATTTAAAACCATTTTGTGGCTTCAATTGTGTATCACTATTAGGATCGTTGGAAACCAATTTTAAGTCTCTTCGCATTCGTATCCCTTCTTTTGATTTGAGACCCCCTTTACTCTACTTTTTCTTCTTGTCGTTCGTTTTTCACTGTTTGGCTGAGCGTCTGTTCCCTTTGGAAAATCAACAGTCGAAGAGTCAAAGAGATTAGGAGTAGTCGTGCACTACTTGTGCACTACATAAGCGAACAGATTAACGCAATATAAGAACTTAATGTTGGGCTATGACTGCACACAAAAAATGAACAGTAATTTGAGTCGAGTTTAAATCCTAATGGAGTTGCGATCGACTTCTTCACTCACTATAAGCTTAAGTAAACACAATTTACTCAGACTTTCATTTTTTTCAAACAAATAGTTTCGAGAACTTAACTCTTATGTAATTTAATTATAATAAGTCCGTCAAAAGTGAAACATAACTCAAAATGATTTCCTTTTAATCCAATTGTCATAAGACTTATTTGACTTTTTCTAAAACATATTCAAACTATTCAATAAAATACTTCTTTTTTCTGATTTTTTTAATAGATGTAAAAATGTTTGATTCATTCAATTCATGAATTATTTATTTCAATAAATCATTGGAAACAATAAAATCATTCAATTTATATAAAGTCTGACATAAGAGTCTGAAATCCAACAGAATTTCAAATAAGTTATTGAATTTTCATTTAATACATAATGTGATTGACTTTTGAATTCAAAATAGAGAGTATTTCGCATCAAAAATGATGTCTTTTGAGACTTTTTCGATTCATTTTACTATAACATCGTTTGACATCATTTTTCAAAGAGAATACAATTTTGCGATAAAATGACAAAAACTAATGATTGAGAGAATATTTTGAATGTATTTTCTTCGCGAAGAAGTTTATGACCAGATTCTGTAGTTTCATCCAAAAGCGCATATTTGGAGCATTTGCTTCATTTGTGTTTTTGCCAAATGTTTTCAGTCAATAAGAGAGTCGATAACTCAACTCATGTTATATGGCTTTCCGAAGAGCACAAGACTACGGACACTGCGTTACGCGATAGGCGTTCGTTGCTCTGAATCCCAAGTGTGCTGTTGATCAAAGTGACGGCCATTCTTCGGGACCCGAACACTGTGTGACATTTTATGTGAGACCAAAGCACCGGAGATCAAACACATAAGTAGGGGTCGAACCCAATCGTAAATACCATTTATTTTGATCGCAGAAACACTGAGTTTTCAGTTAAATAAATTACAAGAAATGGCACAAACACTCCGTTATGTATCCATACGTTATATCAGATCTGTTCACATCGTATGATATGTTTTCAATCAATAAACTCTTTGTTTCGCTTCACTTTCAAATCCTTCGAAGAGTTTCCTAAATATTTGAAAAATAATTATTAAATGAAAATACATTTGATTTTCAATTTATTTGAAAATATATTTGATATAAAATTAGAGAATATTTGAGACAAACATTAGTTAAGTTAAAAACGATATTCAATCAATTTATCCTCTATTTTCTTATCTCTATTCGACTTCAAAATATACCAAGATAATTGTACTTAAATGGAACTGAATTTCCCTTGATATTACTTTTCATAATGGAAACAATTAACTAATTTTCAATCACGAATATCATGCTAAATAATTTTGTTTTAGATCCTGATGAGACTGTAGGATGAAAGACAACAAATATCTCTGTTTGTGAATTGATTTTAATTTTGGTATAAATAAAAAAAATTAATTATTTTCTAATTAAAGAATTGCAATAAATGGCAACAATTTATTGGATATTATAGTGTTTTGTTGAGTCAGACAGTGATAAATATGGCCGAAAGGAATAGCGAAGAAAGGATTATGTGTTATGTATGTTATGTGCGACCGTTGCAGCAAAAGATAATTACTTTGAGCTCCAAAAGCAATGTCTTATCTCAACTGTTCAGAGGTTTTATTGCATTGACTCTCATATAAATTAATGTCACAAATAGAAAAACTGCACACAACTGGACACTCAATTGAGAAAACCTTATCAGAAAAGTATGTGTCGAGCAATAAAAGGCCAGTAGTGACCATACGTGTGCTCAGAGATTAGAATATAGAAATGACCAAACATTGCCAAACATTGTCCTGCATTAGAGTCAGTTCCATATATCTCACCGAAGCCAGAGTGTAGTCACAGCACCACTACATTATACCATTGATTGCCTCTTAATACTCTGGAATTTCATTGATAATCAAAGATTGAGTAGTTTTGACGCCATTCTCAGACAACACTACACTCTTTAGTTATATAACTTATTATTAAGTATAGAACCATTGGTTATGTGGAGCCGATCTTCATTTCTACCTATAAGTCAAACAGCTATCAGACAAAAGGCTTGCAATCGAAAGGTATTGATATTCTGTTCAATTGAATTGAATTGAATAACCTTTGCTCTGGTTTTCCTCTTTTGGACTCAATTTGATACTAAGTTTCTCCGCGGATTCAAAGCGTCTCCCTTTTCTCCCTTTCCTCTCAATCTATTGCTCACAAATTACTAAATGTGTGGAACTGTTTGAATAGCATTTGAAGTACTTTATTGTTTGTGTATTGAAAATAACTGTGTTTTGCTAGTATTTGGCCCTTTAGGTAGATTATGTAGAGAAACAGACCCGGAATGAATTAGACACTCTATTTTGAAAGATGGATAGATTACAACTTTTGGTATCTCTGTATCTCTCCCTTCACTAAATTTCACAGTTGACTGCTTCGGACAAATTGAACTTTTGTGGACTCGTATTGCAATCAATTGTGCAACAAATCAATAGTTGTCTAACTTTTAAAGCATGAAATCATTCTTCAGTTGTGCCCTCGCCTTTGCCTTTACCAGTCTTTAGAGCCAAGAGTTTACAGTCTTTACTCTTTACCAGACTTTTAAGTTTGTGAGCACTGCTGACAATCACTCTTTCAATTTACAGGTGCACTAATTCTGAGCTCTTTTCTCTTTAGTTAATATAACAATGAAGTCTAATGTGATTATTTAGACTCAATTATATTATACGTTAATTTGAAAAATGCAAATTTCATATGCATTCAGGCCTTTGTTACCACTCCTAAATTGAGACAATAGTTATGCACTAATATGTAAAATATGTTGAGAAGAGAAAAGTCAGTCAAAGCTCTTCTAATATAGTATTTAATTCGGTTCAGAGTTTACTTAAGAACATAAAATTTGCATAACATTAACAAAATGCTAATAAACTTCTCTATAATTTATAAATTAAACTTTTATGACAATCTTATGGCAACTCATTTAAAATTAATATTTAGATTACAAACAAATGTTCCGCAGACTCTCTCTTCCAATGACCTGAAGTTTTAATTATTTTGAGTTCATTGGAAAAAAGAGAATACAATAACAAAAAATAAAAATATCATAAGAGACGGACAAAAGCAAGAAATTCAATCCTGGAAATAGAGGCAAATGCAGTGTTGGAAAGAGTGGGCAAAAAGTTCATTATAGCTCTCATTTATATGGTTTGCGATCGAAGAAAGTGATCAGAGTTTCATCTGTGCAATGAATCCAATGAATTATTTAGTTGATAGCAAATGACAATATAGATGTAATAGACGACTCACGACTGTGAACACTACCATCAGCCACTGCTACCAGTGCTATAACTGTCTTTGCTTTTTTCAGAGCCAGGTTTGGACCTCCTCCTCAATAATTCAGAAAAAGATAATTTGAAGACCAAAACGAATAGACGTATAATATGTTAGCGATAGTGGAATAGAGGAATAAAGGTATGTATTGTCCGAACTTAATATCGCAAACTTTTCAACTAAACGATAGGCTTTCAGTTGAGACGATGGCAGTGCTTATGGCCTACAGTTCATAATGATTACGATCTTATATATTATTTATGCGCTCAACAAATGATGGCTCAAACGACACGACTCTAAACTATTTATTGCACACATTATTACCATTTATTATTTGATCGGATTTTCTCAAACAAAAATTAATCCCCAAAACATGTCATAGTTTTTCTCCATTTGATCTTTTTTTGTAGCTTTTCTCCGATTATTTCAATTCTTTTGATTTTTTTTCCATTTCTGCAGACATTTAGCCAAACGTTAACTTAGGTTTTATTCTCTAAAGATTTGGTTTTTATTTGAATTTTAATTTAATTGAATATCTGTTTGAAAGCGCAGAACAAATATTTCTTTTAATTTATTGATTTGTGTTGAGTTAAGTGAGCGATAAATAAGATTTAAAGATAATAAGAGTGAATAGAGTGATGTGTTTTTTGCATTATTCGGATTATTGATGAGACCTAACAATAACAAAGCCTTTGGAATCGATAGTCACAGTTACGGATGTCTGTGGTATTCAGTTAGCGATATATTCAACTCTAAACTAAAGGCTCAGTCGAGTGAATATCACAGAAAAGTTGGCACATGTTGTTAGCCGACGACCATCGCTGTGGATGAGCCCAACTTTCTAACTGATAATTGTATTGATGGCCAGCAATGCAAGCACTGCACCGATCGGTATGTGTCTGAAACACTCAGAACTTGTCAATAGAGTCGATAGTAATGTCAATACGACATAATAGTCTTGAATGTAATGCATTTTCTTTTACGATAACTGATAAAACTCGTATAACTCGTATAAATCTAATTCAGAAATTTATATTGTGATCCATAGCATACAATGAGTGGGCGCTGGGCTCTCACTCAGTACAGCAGTTACTCCACTATTATTGCCAATAATGGAAACCGTGTCTACTATTCAACTATTATATTAGTAAATTGTGAGCACAACATACAGTC
The DNA here is from genome assembly GCA_034700625.1 of Tectocepheus velatus. Classification (NCBI taxonomy): domain Eukaryota; kingdom Metazoa; phylum Arthropoda; class Arachnida; order Sarcoptiformes; family Tectocepheidae; genus Tectocepheus; species Tectocepheus velatus. The sequence goes on along the minus strand of JAQIXV010000042.1, from coordinate 50,333 downwards.
TTGTGTTGGGCTATAATTGCATATACTCTCAAATACAGACCAATAGAGTCCAATACTATTGACTATCTTTGAGTTCGATATAAACTTATATTCAGTTCAAAGTTTGTCTACTCTTTGTGTACAGCAATGAACTGATGGATGATTATGGGATCTGTTGCTAAGGACACGAATTCAAGTCCAGTTAATGAGGCGGTCAGACTTTAATTACGATTATAAATAATGCGTTAGTAGTGACCAACACAGACACAGATGCGCTCAGCACTGAGTCAAACATATTAGGCCTCTATTTAAAGAAATAGATTTACAGAAACACTATTATTCGTATTATTCCTATTATTCGTATATATATATTGAACGCGAGATTTGCTTCAATAAGAATTTGTTTGCAATCGCAAGAAAAGGGGTTCAGTTAATTAGTGGACAGCCTATTAAAAGTTTCCCGGAGCCAAGAGACACATCTTATCCAATAGTCATAATTAAAGCTATAGTCGAGTCAAGGAATGCAGCAAATATTGCATTGGCTTCAGATTCTCTCCAATTTTGCTCCGAATATAATATTAAGTTTAGTTTGGCTTTTGTTTATTTTGAGTGCCAGTGCTTACCAATGCAAAGCTCGCCTCATCTAACTGTGCTAACTGTGCCAAACTGTATGAACAGTACTAACCAGTGCTAATCAATATAATACTGGAGTTTTCTATTACAATGAATGCTGTATTTCACAACCCGTTTGATTACTGGAAACACTTTCGCTGGCCTTTCATTTTATAGCCAACAGTAACTCACTTACGGCAAAAATGGACACAAACGGACACAAATGTGTTAGTTTTGTGAGTTTACTTCTGATGAGGTCTGTCCACTTGGGACAATTAACCAAACTATACCAGAGCACACAACTAACTCTCCATCTCATCCCAGTGCTCTTATTTTACTAAATAAATACCCAAAATATATAAAACAAAAGTAAAGCAATCTAGCAAGGTACTTTCATACATCTCTATTAATAAAACACTAAATACCACTATTTTTGAACGTTTTTACTGAAAAAGTTATTATTCTTATTATTTCTATTCTTTCAATCGCTTGAAAATTGTTTTATTTTCAAATATTTTTCACATAAAATTTGTGTCATTCCGTTTATTACAAGTTTATAATTGTTTTAATTTGTCTAAATTGACTTATAATAGAAAATTAGTTATAAGTCTTTATTTAGTTTTAAAGAAAAGTAAAACTTTTAAAAATTTTAAAACTAAAAACACTTTAAAGTTTAAAACTTCGTTTCATTTAAGCTTTTCTGCGTCAATAGATCTTTCGATTTCATAAAATGACTGATTATTTTATATTTTAAAGTTTAAAATTTAAATTTATATCGAATTTAAAATAATCAATAATTGAATGACTCATATATTAGATGAAGAAAAGGGAGTCTTTAAAAATGTTTGCAACGAAAACCAATTTTAATCTTTTTTTTGCGTTTAAACTGATATTAATTAAACAAAAGTCTAATCGATAAAAATATAGCGAAATGTTTGATAAAAAAAATTGAAGCAAAGCATTGAAAGACTAATCGATTAGAAATTGAATCCATGCGCTAAAAGTCAATAAAAAGCATAGAAAAGCATAGAAGGGACTGAAGGCATGTATGGCTATATAAGTCGGTACATTATGACCGGTTGGCCAAACCAATGGGGAAATACTACATGATTCTCATATTAATAAAAGTATATCGCGTTGTTTTTGTAGCCGCAGCCCAAGAAGTCGGAGCTTCATATCGGGCAGAAATAGGCCAATAGAGTGTTGTAGTAATACACTGCAGTGCGTATACCAGTGCTCCACCTCCCGGTTATATGCTTTTGGAAGGTATGGCATAGTTTACAGATATGAGATCGGATGAGATGTAGCACTTGCTCAGACACAACACTAATATTGTTTGGCTTTACTTACTTTTTGAACATCACTTTTATTATCAGATATGTCTGCGGCCAACACTTTCACACAAACAGCTCAGCCATAGGAATGGATTTCACGGTTTTGTAAAATGGTTTGAAAATCCGTTTCACAAACTGATGTAAAGAGCGATCGTTTGACTGATCTCTTCGACTGAAAGCACTTTCTATTCTCAGTTCGATTGAAATTTTGTTGCAAAGAAAAAGAGAGAGAGAAGGAGAGAGAGGCAGACAATTTTAAACTGACCAATGAACGTTGCCAACAACATCTAAAGTAGTTGTAGTAAATGTAGTAAAAGGGCAAACACTGCAAACACTAACTTTTCTAAAGGCAACTAAAGCTCAAACCAGGGATGAGAGAGAGTGTTACCAACTTTACAGAGAGTCTATCGGAGAGTATCAGAGAGTATAACACAATACCCGAACTCAATGGGAGTGAATTGTGTTTGTGAATAGTGAATCAAATAAAGCACAAGTGAGAGTCGGTTGTGGGCAGGCATTAGCATTCACTCACTCACTAACAAACTGAACATACATTCCATCCAAACTCCAAAACAAAACGACCAGACTTTCCACATATTAACTAAACACACGAAACAACTGACGACTGACTCACAAATTACCCTAAAATACAAACATTCAGTAAAAAAGATTCAATCAAATCGATTAAAACATAGGTCCGGACCTCAGCTCTCGTTTTCGGTGAAATTCAAAAGAATTATTAAATAGATTAGACTCACAAACGATTTTAGAGCAGAGCTCTCAAATAGAAGGGGACTGGTGTGGGACTGGTGTGGGACAGGAGGCAGTATTAGACGGAATCAGAGCTAAAGCTCTAACAAATGACTTTAAATATTAATTTAATTTTTAAATCACTTATAAATTTTGAAATAGCCTTCCGTTGGTTTCAACTGAGATTTTAAGTCTAGATTTTGTTGTGTCGACAAAAGTGGAGAATTCCTTAATTCCCAATACTATTGAAGAGTATATCTATTGAAGTGAAGAGCATTCTTGTGTTCAAACAATTGTCAGACAGATTGTTGTGCTTTTAGCTGAAAATCGCTCAGACTTTAAAATGTATTGTATTATTGCGTAAATCTACAAGTGTTAGCATTTGTGTGTTCAATGTGTTGGTGTATTGATGGCACACCACAAGCATACAAACCATTCTTACTGTCGATGAAAGGAGCAAAACATGTGTCACAACCAAAAACAGATTGATATATCGACTTCACTGCATTACTCACAATATTTGAACAAAAGATACTTTTAAAGGCTCTGAAACTTTCAATTACTTCGAGTTCACAATATATTAGACATTATTTTCAAAATGACTCATTAAGAGAGGGTTTATTGAAAATAACGCCATACGAGTAAATGAGAGTCCAATGACTGACCATTTTATAAAAATTAATGATACGTTGGATTATATGTGTCCTATCTCATTTTCATGATAATTTTTAGCTCAAATAAAATCATTGAACAAATCGTTAGGAATTGGTTTTGTTTTAAAGGAATCAAACTTGATCAATTACTGCATTTGAAATAATCATATTCAGTATAATAAAAGCAATTAGATTAGCTTGATAGTTTTGAGGTAATATCTGTTCAATTTTCAAAGTGTTTTCGAATGAATTGAATTCTTATGAAAGGTCTGACCATTTCTTACCAATAAATCATTTGATGACAAAAACACTATATTCTTGTGAAGACCCGTTCCGGATGGCAACGGATGGCAAATAAAAGGGAAGTCAGACAATAGATGGGCGATGGATGGCAAGGGATGGTAAGGGATGGCTATGGATAGCAATGGAATAATGTCGGCACAATATTGAACAAAATGAAATGTAAATCTCTTAACTCATCGTATATTTCATTTGAGAGCAGTTAAGTCTCAAACATTTCTCGCCTTAATTTTGACAAACTTTGAGAGAGAGAGAGAGAGAGAGAGAGAGAGAGAGAGAGAGAGAGAGAGAGAGAGAGAGAGAGAGAGAGAGAATTAAGTTTTTGTGAGTTTCTGTTTATTCTTCCGGTGAGTGAACCATACAGTCAGTGATTTAATGGGCGATATTAGAGTCAAAAGAGATGTTTTATGTGTTGTCTCGTATGCACTCCTTTTTCATATGTTTATATTTTGAAGTCTCGGGTGTATTGAAAATAACTGAAAAGTAAAAACATATTAAGTGATAGTAAGGCCGACACAAAAATGAATTTATCTGCTCTCATATCCCGTGAGTATAACATTGGGGGTTAACTGGGGGCAAATACATGCTATACTTGGATGATCTACAATGCAATAGTCATTCTAATATGACATCAGTTCATATGCCTGACCCCCTGCCATCCCTCAGCTATGGTTCACTTAATAACTTATTGTATAAACTTATTTCACTATTGCATAGAGTATTGCCTCGAATTAAATCTCTTGTGTATAGCCGTCGACTGTCGTCTGCATTTACAAGTGTGACTCCGGTCAGAGTCCAAAAATTTATTACTCATAGCTCATAGTCATAGCTCTCGACTCATTTATTTGGACTCATATTTGATTCATTTGACGCTTCGTTCCGTATATACACCGAATTAAGTCTTATTGCAGTGAAGCGGAAATTAAACTCCAATTCATGTAAAACATAATAATTTCAACAAATATTCGTCACTTCATTCATAAAAACATTTTATTATTCAAATATTCTTTTAATCCAATTATTAATTGCTTTTTCTCCGCTCAAAATCATATAAACATTTGGCACAACTTTAATGACCATACATTTTATTTTGAATATTTCAAATGTATTTAATCTAGTATAATTCAATTAGTAACGAACAAAATGATTTCATTTCTTAGACTTCACTTCCATTCCTTCTCTTCTCTTTATTTTCAAATGTTTATCAAAAGTTAGTTTTCATTTAAAATAGATTTCAAACTAAGAATTAGGAGTTTGTCTTTCAATTGTATTCTCTAATGAAGAAACAGGACTTCAATTGACATCAAATGAAACAATTTTTCCTTTTTATGTAAATGTTTCCAAATGTTCTTCATTTGTGATGCGATAAGTCTTTTCATTTTAATTGAGATCGAAATTACATTTCAAATGAAAGAAAGAGTTTTTTTCAGACAAATAATTGTATTTTGTTTTCTATTTGCAAGATTACATAATCAGCATTTCTTAACAATGCTAACGAAGAGTTCATTTTATGAGATAACTCACAAGAGATAGAGTATGGGATAAATTGGTTGTCAAACACACGGCGTTAATACAATTTAGTGACAATTCTGTCAATACATTCACTTATTGAGAGAAGAAAGTCATCAGATCTTAATTATTGTTTGTTTGCAAACAATGTCCAAAAACAACTCATTCGGATGATATAATATTTTTTAATCATTTGGATGAGCAAGTTAGTTACAATTTTAGGAAAGTCTGTTAACTTTATCAATAAGTTTGATAGTTATCTCATTTTTTGGGTTTCATTAGTGAGGCTTATGAAGTGCTTTACTTCATCATCGAATAGACTGGAATCAGTTCATTAAGCAGTGCTTATCTCAATCAGAATTATTATCGATTGAAGGATCGGGTTATTTAGAAATCTTCTCACATATACTCTCATATATTCACATCAAGTCTATGGCCATTAGGACTGAATCCGAGTTATCAGCACTTTTAGCCCCATTTGGACGACTGTTTGTATTGAATGAAAGTTACTTTTCTTATATTAAGTAAATAACTTATATCTAACTTTACTCGTAATAAGTGAAGGGTTGGTCAGCGCTGCAGTCCTCGACTCCAGTGCCGCATCAGTGCTATCAGTACTTGATTTCAGAGTTAATACACTAAATGTTGAGAAGTGAGCAAAACTTGTTCGCTAACGAAAATGAATTTGGCGAAGGGATGGGAAAGGGATTCGGTGTAGTTCTCAGTCATTAATCTCATGTATATTTGTCTGCATATCGAAAATAGAGCTCAAGTGAACTCAACTCATCTCTGTTTGTGTCTCACTCTTTGCAAATTCACTTCACTTATGAGGATTGAGTGGTTTCGCAGTTAATCTCTAAGAAACAAACTTTAACTCTCTTTAACTGTTCGATCAATTCGATAGTCAGTCCCTTAAAAGTAGGCGTTTATGTATGAGAGACAGTAGACTATCCACCAAAACGAATACAATATTAGTTGCGCTCAAATACATTATATCTAATAGACTACAGAATATTCACTAAAGCAAACATTGAAGACCAGACTCTCATCAACAGAATAACACAATAGAGGATCAGTTAAGACATTCTCTCTCTCTCTCTCTCTCTCTCTCTCTCTCTCTCTCTCTCTCTCTCCTCTCTAACTATGCAATAATAATATAATGCAATCCATAGGCAGCAAAATGTAGACCAAAAACGGTGTCATTAATCATTTTGAGCCTTCATTTTAGAGAAGTCTTTGAAAGCCTATCAACTGATAGACAGAATTTAGGCACCGATCGAGAAATGCGAACACATTTCCACTGAATATAAGTAAAAATCATTTCGTTTTCATCTAATATTAAATTTTGTAGACTTTGTTCTAAAACTAAATAAAGTATCAAATAATGGCTTTTATTACTTGAGTTTGTTGTCTATCGGCGGCTGAAAATTCAAAACTCAATGAACTGAAACACATTTTTTTTGTTTCTCTCTTTCTCTCTCAATATTGTATTACTATTTGCAGTCTTTCTAACCGTTAATATTGGCCTTCAATACAACATTTGCTTTTCTTTTCTTTTTTTTTAATTTTGTCTCAAACTATTCAAAATCTGTATTATTATGTGATTCACGTTTAAAGTTATATAAAAAATAAGTTATAAATTTAGAAATAAGGCAATAGTGAAGAACTCATCTGAGGAATCGCTACAAACATTTCCAGTCTAACGCTTTATAGTTCAGCAAACCTTTAAATTTTATGATTGTTATGGAATTGAATTCATTTTCTTAGAGCATTGAAAATAGAAAAATCATTGGAGAGAAAGTCAGAGAAGAAGTAGATTTTTAGTTAACATTTGACTCTAAAAAAGATTTCTCTTCAATAAATTTTTCAATTTAAACATTTGCTTCAAACTCTTTCTTTAATTATTAGAAACACAAATAAAAAGTTAAAAGAATTTTTTTTAATAAAACCAAAACAGAAATCATTTGAACTTTTTTTCAAATTTAAAGAAACGTTTGAATCGGAATTCTTAAAAAAGTTTTGCCAAAGAGTTTTGCAAAAACTATTCCAAAGTTGGGTCAAAATTTCGTAATGTTTAATATAAACAAGATCAAATTGTGAAAACTTGCATTGATTTTGACAAAAATAAATTTAATTTTAGTAATGAATCGTTTGATGTAAAGTAGTGTCAAATGTTATCGAATATACTCTAATACTAATGGCATAACATTTTATTAGCGATGGATTACTTTTGACTCCAATATGTATGAACTGATATGAGATCAAAGTGTAAAAGCATTTTATAATATTAACGCTTGTGTCGGATCAGTCGGCAGTCTGTGCAATGGCTGTTCACAGTATGAAACCTAGTTTTAACATTAATTTCTTCATGGCTTTGACGGCATCACATGATTCACATCAAATTGACACCATTGAGTCAATTCACTTCACCTAACTTTGATCTGATGCTCATAAATATTCAAAAGAGTTTCTCTCAGTTTTCTATTTTATAGTGTTATAGAGAGGAGTGACGACAATATGCTGTCAAATGTTAGACTCAAGAGATTGAACTGACATTAAAGTGAATGAAAAAAGGAGAGGGAGTGCGGAGAGAGAGAGAGAGAGAGAGAGAGAGAGAGAGAGAGAGAGAGACCAAATGTATATTTGACTAAATTTATTCGACCGAATCATTACTTTATTACAACTATTGACAATTGAAATGCATTTGAGTGTTGGTCTCATACTTTGCACACATCTGTCAATATTGTCACAAAATATGATAAATTCGCTAAACTTTTCAAATGTATTGAATATGATTTCAAATTCATCCAAATATTTTGTTAGCAAAAGAAAATCAATTCAAATACGAAATTCTATTCATGAATTTGATTCTGACTTTCATTAGTTAATGTAATTTAATCAATAAATATGATCGGATTCGTTTCAAATCCATATGATTTACACATATTTAATAAAATTTCAAATTTTTATTTCCTGAAAATCAATGATACATTAGATCTGAAAATGATTAAACAACTTTTCAGAACTTTTAAGCAAGGTGTTTTCAAACAAGCATTGAAAGGTGTGCCCTAGTTATCAAAATTCAAATAAAGATAATTTAATTATTTTTATATATCAAGACTTAAACAAAAATTTGTCTTATTTTGGTCTTTATTATAATAATTGATCCATTCATTGATCCATTCAATTGATTGTCATCTTCTATGAGAAGAATTGATTGGATGGTCGAGTGATGAGGAGATGTGTTTGAAGTGATGACTGCCATCTGTCGGACACTTTTAGTTAAAGTTATGACAATTCAATGAATGAAAACAAAATAATGTATTCAAAGGTGTGTTTCGTTTGAATTATTTTGTTTTCAAATTATCTTTTCATTGAATTTAAATAATATTCAATTGAAATGAAATAATGTGTGAAATGAGTGAAGACTACGAACTCTTGTTTTTTGACACTTTTTCTCAGACAGACATCAATGAGGTATAACTCAATTGAATATATGAACCGATATTTTCAATGATATTAATTAATGTTTGAATTATTTAAATATATTTAGGGCCCAAATCTGGGTCTTGTTCAGTTTGAAAATCCAATTATCATTAAAGAGATTCGAGTCATACCATTGGGAGCCAGAGTTGAGGCCGACTTTCCCGGTGGTTCCCGATTGGGGTCTGTTTTCAATGTCTTTGTATTTAATTCTTTGATTCAATTAATTTCGATTTAAATCGACTTTTAATTGAATTATAATTCAATGAAATTAATATTTGTTTAAACAAAATATGATTTATTTGTTTAGAGCCACAAATCCCTCCTCTTTTGAGTTACAATTCTTTATAAATGATTTGACAAAAAGGAATGCCTGCACTTTCTTAGACATCGGAAGGTATACCTCCTCGACGACGACCATTCAATATGACATTCAATTGTTTGATTACTATTTTTAGTTTGGATTACAAACAAAACTTAAACACAAAGTTTGTACCGCAAGAGTCGATACCAACCGATGGCTTGATTTTGAGAGGAATGTACAGCACTTTGACTCTATCGGTGTTCGGCATAATCGCTGACATATCCAGTATTATAGCACTCGACCCACTCTCACAATCTTCTGATGTTATGTCAGTTTCGGCTGAAAAAGTCGATTCTGTCGTCGAATTGACAGAAGAATCACAAACCGATAAAATAGACAACAATTCAATGGAAAGCACTTCAATCGTCAAAATCGATGAATTAAAAGTCAATCAAATAATCAAAACATTAACTGAAAAGAGTGAGGAATCCTTCAAAAAGAGACATTCGCCGACAGTTCCACAAAAGCACGAGAATCACGAGAGTCGGACCTCATCTCTAAACAGTGACTTAAATGATAACAAGAAAAAAGAGCGAACTATTGATAAAGTGTCCCGAAGTAGACAACGGACTAAAGAGACTTCTCAAAGAAGCAAAAGGTCACCCATTAGTGCCAACCCATCAAAACATAAGAGCAGAAGTCGAAGCAAAAGTAAGAGTAAGAGTCGCAGCACTACTCCTAATTCGCTGAAGAGATACCGTTATAGTCATCGAACGCCTTCTTCTCCTTTCGAGAGATCACCGAAAAGACATCAAAGATCTCCGCGAAGACTTAGATCTCGAAGTCCTTCACCACATTCGCCACTATTCCCTCGTAAACCCATATCGAGGTCTTCATTATCTCCTCCGTCTCGTCCATTGTCTCGTTCGAGGAACCGGTCGATCACCAAATCTCCTGTTCCTCCGGTTGTCAGCAGTTTTGACTCAAAACTAGAGACAGAAGCCATTAAAACAGAGATCAAACCTTTCGTCGATAATTTGGAAGAGCTCTTCGAACCTCTTTCTCCTGAAGATTCACTTCAGACTTCAGACATCGAGAAAATATCAGACGACGAGAATTTGGATCAAATTATCGAAGAGGAGGACCGCTTCGACAATCTCTCCAAAGATGGCTTCGAAGAGATCAGTAGTGAAGAGGAATACGAAGACGACGGAAATGTAGACAATGACCTACTAATGGATTATTCAGATTTTGAATTAAGCGCTTACATTGATTTGGGAGCCTTTAATCCATTCCAATGTGAGTTCACTTCATTGCAAACATTGAAAGACCCGTCGCTTTCTGTCTATGAAACACTTGAATCAGAAAACGCTTTTGATTTTGAAAATGAGTCAAAACTAAAGCAATTAATCGATAGCTTAAGAGAAGAGCGAAATGAGAAATGGATTGAAGGCATCGAACAAATATCTATAGATATCCTCAAAATTGCGATCAAAGATCAGACAATTTTCAAGACTCTAATCGATTTCGTTGTCGACGGATTAGATTTCGATTTAGCGATGAAACAGACGAACACCGCATATAAAGTGCGACACTTGAAGGCAGGCATTAAATTATTGACATCTCTGTCCCAAACAAAAGACTCAATACTTAATCAATTACTTGATCTCAATATACCCCACACTTTACTACAACTCTATAGCAGACCATATATGACAATACCGGTCAGACTTCTCATTATCCGGGGAATCGATGTGATGTGTGATTCTCCTGAAGGGGTCGATCTTTTAATTAGAAAACAATATGAATGGAATTGTAGTTCAGATGAATTCCCTCAACAGACTTGTTATCAAAGACTTTTGAGTATTTTAGTGGAGAAGCCTTCGACTCGAATAGTGGTTTCGCTGACGAATCTACTCAACAAAATACATTTGTTTGAAGTCATTAAGTATTTATGGGAAGCTTCCGACCAAACAAATGTCACTTTTAATGAGGAGTCAATTGTCTTATCCCTAAATGAAATCTCATTTATGTATAAAAATGCGAACAACTGTTTGAGTCAACCGTTGCGGTCATTACCCGCGACTCAACTCTTCGAAGTGAAGCCATCGCCATATGATTCCTATAAATCGATTTACAAATACTTTAAACGAAATCATTTGATCGAAAGCCTCACAAATATTATTTCGGAGAAAACCTCTTTCAATGCCGATATCTTTGACAGTGTTTTGGATTTATTGATATCAATGTCTAATTTGAGTCACGGCTTAAGATTTCTTCTGAGTAGTGACACAATCGACTCAACCAATAATTTGAACAAAAATCTGATACAACAGTGCGATGAGTCGGAGAATCCAATTCAGAGCGCAGTACTAAAACTCGTTTATAGACTACAAGTCTTGCAATTAATTGATATAATATTTGGTTTCCATTCATCACAAGAAAAGAGCAAAACTCTGATGAAAGACAATTTCGATGATCCAGATCTGGTGGCAACCCTTCACAGTCTTTACACAATGCTCTTCACAGGCATAGGAAGGGATGCTGTGGTTCAGGTGCTCTCTTCAGAAAATAATTTCAATTCAATCCTTCCCTTCATTTATATGAACGAAGACACCAAAAAAGAAGCACTAATTCCCAAATCTGTTTCGTGTGGCTGTGCTCTCGAGCTTTGTTTAGTAACTCTTCAATTAATTGACACAAATTTAATGACTTTTTTCGAAAACTATGGAAACGTTTTATTGAAAGTCTGTGAAAACGAAACAATACCTAAATTGGAGAGTCTTTCGAATTGGTTGAGTCCTTACAAACAGATATCAAATCCTGTGTTCAGTGAAAACACATTCAAAAGTTTAATGTCTGTAATCAAAAAACATTACGAATTGAGTCGCGATTCTGCAGAAAATTCTTTGTTTTCAGTGAATCCCGAATTGATTACTACTCTAAGAATTCTTCAAAACCTGAGTTCGCCGACTGATGTCTCCCCCTTCGAAACAGAGAGTCAACTCAAACACAAATACGCTTTAATTCAAATATTTTCATCGGAAGGGTTGTCACAAATTTTGTTTATTCTGAACAAATTGAGTGAAACTTATTTAAAACCTTCTCATCAAAGCGTTGCTCTGATTGGTAGTCAAGGCTCTCTTGTTGTGAATCTGATAAAACCCAGTGTTTTAATAATAAAATCAATTTTGACGTATTTAGTCATTTCAAGAGCTGCTGACTTCAAAGATGTCTCTCCCGTTCCGATTCTGCTTCGGATATATTCAGTGCTATCATTAGTGCCGTCGACGGCTTCACAACAATTAAACTCTTCTATCGCTCAACAAATTCAGTGCGAAATCTGTGAAATACTTCTGATTTATACAGAATTGGACATCACTGCCACCGAATCAGACGAAGCCATAAACAAAAGCGTTTGGACTAAAATGATTAGACATCTAATAGAATACACCCTCTCTTCGCCTTTGTCTTTCACTCACGGACTGACTCTTTTCTCTGATATATTGCCCCAACCCTTACCTTTAATAGTAAAACAGCCGCTCCTTAACCATGAAGTGGTCAAAACCATAAACTTTCGAAAGTTATGGTCATTACATCTTCACGTTCTGTCCGATAGAATCAATGATTTAATATCAAATCTGATAACGAGTAACACTCTTTCCATTCAAGTCCTTTTGAAAAGAGTTTGCGCCCAACTCTGCGACTTATCGGCGCCGACCGTTAATATTGTCGCCAAATCTGTGTTCGAGTCATTGCTCTCAAGTCTAGAATCTTTCAGTTATCCAAAGAATGAAACAAAAAATGTTGTCATTTGTCCGACGGTTAGAATCGTGAACTTCTTTCTAGACATATCTTCGAGTACTCCCTTCAGACTCGGAGTTCTTTCCATTTTATCGAATAGTATCAAAAAAGAGGACAAAAGCGCTAATGTCTTAACGAGACTTCAATCAGTTTTGAATAAATCGGTTCAAATGGATTCTAATGAGTCATTAAATGTGAGACAACTCTTTAGTTCTTATTTTATTGACATCTAATCAATTGTTTTGTTCCAATAGTTTATTCTTCAGACAAATTCAGATTCAGATGTCTTTAACTCTGAAGCAATCGAAGCAAATAAATCTGAAAATGAATCGAATGCCGAAAATCTGAACTTTTATTTCGGGAATCGACCCGTTTTTATGTTAGAAGAGCCGACATCCAGTGATTGGCTTATCGTTGGAAACGAAGATTCAGAACAAATGGATTTCTCGGACGGACTTAAAATCGATTTATTAGATCTTTCGACAAAATATTTTGGCACTGAATTTGATATTCGGTCTAATATTGAAAAGTTATGGTCAGAACCCATGAATGAAATCCAATCAAAAGAGAACGAAGTTTTAGAAAAAGCAAATACTCTTCCCTTCATAAGAGCCGGTCCTAAAGATCCCTTGAATTTAAACAAACGAATTCAAGCCCCGAGAGGTAGAGGACGTAATTTTACTCGACTTAATGATCCGTTCAGATCCCGACCGCCAAACACATCCCGTCCGCCCTCTATGCACGTCGACGACTTCGTAGCTCTAGAAAGGAATGACTCCAACCCTAAGCGCGTCAATAAAGAGTTCGTTAGACCCAACAGAGGGACAAACGTTCCGATCCGTTCGTTTAACCCCAATCCTCGGACATCAAATATTGGCAATTATAGACCCACCCCTTCCTCTGCACGCAATCCCAACGAACGATACAATTCTCGAGAACCGCATACATTGGGTCCGAACCGCACAAACAAATCCGATTCAAACTTTCCTTTGCGTTGGAATCGACTCAACGAAAATCGTAATGACTTTCGATATTCACAATATTCTCGACCTTTTCCGCGATAATACGTTTTGACACTCATTTCGTTGTTTTACTTCAATTTAAAAACATTTTTATAATATATTTATATTTAATTCAATAATTTTTGTTTATAAAAGTTTGTTTAAATTGACTTATATTTGAATACGTGTTCGTCTCAATGTGTTTACGTCTGATTAAAAGCATCGAATATATTGAGATTTTCCTCAAATTTAGTTTATTTTCACATAATTTTAACCCATTTTAAGGAATCATTAAAAAACATTAAAAAACAAATGTATTTCTTATTTAAATGTTTAAAAGTTATAACAAATATGAGTTAAGAGTAATATAATATCAAATATAATATGAAATTAATATAATATTCAGTTATTGCTATCGTTTTGCCAAATAATCTCATAATTTGAGTCTTGATTTCGGTCTTCCATTGAATTATTGGTATTTTTAAAGATCTCAATATTAAAAGCGTTGAAAATATAGAGCTTTTGATTGATTGTCATTTGAGTGAAACGGCGGAAGACATTAATTATGTACTTTGAGGTCAGATCTAATCCACTGATGATTTCGTGTTTCAGTATTAATATTAATGAAGAATTGACTTCAAATTCGTCCAAATCGTCGCTTAAAACAACTGAACGTAAGAAACAAAATCCAAATTCTGTCTCAATTTCAATGACTTTTAGTTTCAAATGACTGGAATCCACTCTTTTTGGAAGAAATTTTCTTTGATTGAACTCAAGTCTCGATGTTTTCATTTTCTTCAAAACATTCAAAGCTTGTGATCGGAGAGAAGTGTCACTCTTTTTGGCGTTTAATTTGATATTTTTGTCCAAATATAGGATCGAATCATCGAAAAAGTTGTCCAAACATTTCTTAAGCATTAAAGCAATCGATTCTTTCCCTTCAGAACTCTTACGTTTATCTTTGGAACCGATGGCCGAAGAATTGCTGTCAATTGATTGAATCGATCGCTTAATGGGAGAACTGTTGTCCGATATATGGAAATCCATTCCGTCATCAATTGAGTCATTGTTTTGATTATTGGCACAAATATTGTCTTTTTTTGGTTCAATTGACTCGACTTTCAAATGTGTGATAAAACGACTCGTCTTTGACTTTGATTTGTTTGGAGATATTTTCCACTTTTTGGAGCAAATTTGATAGCCGTGTGAATGACATTTCTTCGACTTTTCACAAACGGATCCATTCGTGTTGTGAGGGGTTTGACAGCTCTTAGTTGAGGCAAAGTCAGACACTGGCCAATATGAGCAAGATGGTTCATTTGATGGCTCATTTGGTGCTACAGTTTTGAGATTATCGACATTTCTTTTGTCGAGTGTTATAGTGTTTGACACTTTTTTATGACTATATCCACCGATTTTCGCCATTTTGTGACAATTATTGAAGAAATGAGTGAAAAGTGACGACAACTCAAACGTTAAGCAAATGTCTAATTGAAATCAACTTTCGTTTAAAGCGCTGAAAATGTTTTGTAAATAAATATTTTATTCAATAAAAACGTAAAACAAATCCAAAGAATGAGTGAATATTACGATAATATATCCAACGAAAGGGGGGTTTAAAGTGTTAGACATTGTTTACGGAAACACTTTTTATAGCTTTTAATCATTTCTTATGATTTGGAAACAGAAAACCATTTCTTCGCAAAAAATATTTATTTTATTTATTTTAAGAAAATATTTATTTTTCAAATGATTTTCAATTAAATAAAAACAAATTTTTTTTCATCGAAAAGAAAAATAACTGTTTTTTGGTTCAATTTTTGTGATAATCGACAAAATTTTGGTAAAATATTAGTTTTGATTGAGTTTTAAATTAATTATTTAATTAAATATTTGAGTAATTTTGTAATAAGTGCCACATTTTGTGATAAACTTTTAATTGACTTTTAGTTTGTCTTAAAATACGAAAATGTTTCCGTCGTTTTCGCTTATAATAAGTGGTTTATTCACAGGTATTATAACTGAAGTCCATCTGATCTTCATTTCAAAATTGATTTTAATTGAATTGAATTTTCAGTTTATATCTTGCATTCAATGCATACAATCTATAAGTTATATACTCCGGAAGAATGCGACCGAAAAACAGATTTATGTTTAAACCCTTCGTTTACACGAAAAGACATTTGGACCGTAAGTTTCGATTAATTTTATCAATTTTATGATAATTTGATGACAATTACAGTTATATTTATGCACTTCTATTGATGACCACCCATTGGCACACCCTTTGGACTGCGTCCTCAAAAACACTGAATTTTCACTCATTAGAGATCAAAAATTGTAAAAAAATAATATTTTAAATAATTCTTAAAATTAATGAATTTGTGTTAAGACCGCTGTCTATCAAATTGCCGGCAAATACCATACGAAACGGTTCATTGTATTTGCACGCAGTCATCACTAAATTGAAAGTTACCGGACCTCTCAATAGAGATGTTCTCCTGCATAGAAGCACTTCTATGGCTACCACTCCTCTCACTAAATATGCTGTAAAACAGGACAAGGCTTTCAATTTATTGTCCGAAACATCGAATGAGACGAAAGACAAGTCAACGAAGAAACGGAAATCAAGCGAAAGACCGGTCACTCATTGGAAACCAAAGATAACTCTTAATATAATTTCAGAACCGCTTTCATTGTCCCAAAGAGCACTTCCCGGAGAAATCGCACCTCTTTTGAAGTATAATCTGATAAAAGACTGACTTTTGATTAAAATCTCTTTAATTGTGTGCAGACTCTCAGAAAGGGGCGAATATTTGCCGATTGTTTACATAAGTGAAGTTCGACAGCGGGTCAAAGATTTATGGGTAGGTTTTGATCATATTTTAGTTTAAATTTAATTTTTTAATATTTTTGTTGAATAGCCGGTGAATGAGACGAGTCATGTGATGCCATTAGAAATAACATACGAACCGACTTCTATCGGAAAACTCCGTTTTATGTTAATAATCGAGACTTCACTCAAATCGATGTACAAAATGGGTTTCACTGATTCAGACACCGATGACGTTAAGGGAATTTTCTTCGACACAAATATTTATTTATTACTTTTGACTGTTTTTGTCACTTCATTCCACGTAAAGTCAAAACCTATTCAAATGAATCTTTTTTTCCTAATTTTTATCTAAAATTCAGGTTTTGTTTGATTTTCTCGCCTTTAAGAACGACATCCAATTCTGGCGCAACCGGAAGACAATGGAGGGGTTGTCCTTCAGTACACTTATGTGGAGAACTGTTTCCCAATTTGTGATAACATTATATCTTTTGGACCAAAAGACTTCTTTATTGATATTAATTCCGTCGGCGATCGGGACTGTCATCGAAATATGGAAACTAAAGAAAGCCTTAAAAATAGAGATAAAAGGATTCAAACTCTCGATTAACAGTCGAACCGAAGCCGAGAAACGGACCGATTCTTATGACTCGACTTTTATGAAGTATTTATCTTTATATGTATTGACTCCTCTCGTAATCGGAGGCGCCATTTATTCGGTACTCTATACGCAACACAAGTCGTGGTATTCTTGGGTTAGTCTTAACAATGATTTGAGACACCAATTAATCCATTAATTTTGCCAACAGTTGATCCAAAGCGCAGCCAATGGTGTCTATGCTTTTGGTTTCCTATTTATGTTACCCCAACTGTTCATTAATTATAAGTTAAAATCTGTGGCACACCTCCCGTGGAGGGCATTCATGTATAAAGCGTTTAACACATTCATTGATGACTTGTTTGCATTCCTGATTACATCGGTTCCGACTGCGCACAGAGTGGCGGCCTTTCGAGATGACGTCGTTTTCGTCATTTATCTCTATCAGCGATGGTATCACTAATTGTTATTTTATTTATTAAATTATTTAAAACATATTTTTATTCAAACAAAAGGCTATATCCGGTCGACAAGACTCGTGTCAACGAATTCGGAC
This sequence comes from Tectocepheus velatus, assembly GCA_034700625.1. NCBI lineage: Eukaryota > Metazoa > Arthropoda > Arachnida > Sarcoptiformes > Tectocepheidae > Tectocepheus > Tectocepheus velatus. The sequence goes on along the minus strand of JAQIXV010000042.1, from coordinate 32,617 downwards.
AAACAACTGACGAAAAGGACGACAAGAAAACTAATTAATTTGTTTTTTAATTGATTTGCATTTTTTTAGTATAAATTTTGAGATTTTGTTCAAACCTTTTATAATTATATCGAATAAATTATTTTAATTAATCATAACTTTAATGACTTCTTCGAATATACCTATGATTTACACTAAAATGATTCAACAAAACTATTTTTAGTAACAAAAATAATATAATGAAAAACAATTGTTTGGTTCATATCTTCTGTTTTTCTAAAACTATTCATCGATTTTAAGAGAGAGGGAGAGGGAGAGGGAGGGAGAGAGACCTGAAGAGGGATATGGAACGAAAAGTGACCGCATTTCAAATTTCTCCACAATTCTTGAAATTTTTAACAAAAGAATCAATTTTTCAAAAGAAATGATAGTTATGTGAAAAAAGAATCGAAAATATTTTTCTTCTTTTATTTGTTTTTTAAGAATTTCAATAAATCTTTGAATAATTTATCGAATTTTGAGTGAAAAGAGACGAAAAGAGAGACTTTTGGCAAAATTTATTTTATTTTAATATTTATTAATAACAATGATTTGAATACAAAATAATTTCAATGAATTTTAAATATATTTCTAAAATGAATGACTTTTTGTCTAAAAATGAATTTTTGTTTATCATATATATATCGAACCGTTTCACCGAAACAGACACTGATATATCGTTTTATCTATAAATCTAAAGAGAGGTCACAAATGTCGTCAGTAGTGTCCAAAACAAGTCTATTCCCATAAGTGGGCGTTCGGCCAATTTATTACATTTCAGAATCTTTCTAATGAGGGATACCCACAGAGGATCAGATCGATGAACAGCTTCTAACATATATCGATCCGAATTTACTACAGAATCGAGAATTCTAGTCTAACTATCCAAGATAACTATCTATAAGATCTATTTAAATATGTTTCCCCTATTCTCAGCTCTACCATCACTGAAACACTGGTTATTCTCTTTTTTTTCTCAACGAATTTTAGGACATGACTATTCATTTTTGTTTATATTTGAACAACTTTTTACATCGACTGCACTCAGGCATAGAATAGGGTTTTTATTCAAAAAGCAAACAAATGTATATTCTTTGAAATGAATTCTACACCAAATTCTTTTAAAAATAACGTAATATAAAGGCTCTGACAAAACACACCGGTGTTTGAGTCCGAAGAAACGGTAATATTTATGAATATTTAAGTTAAATATTGAATAAAAATCGTAAAATTCACAACCATTTAAGTAGTTTAAGGAATTTGTTTTACTTTTCATTTAAATCTATGTTAAGAAAGCAATGAATTTATTGATCGATTCAATACTTCATCCAATTTTCTCTTCAATTGAGATAAGTCTTAATATTCGTCGGAATCCATATAATCATTGAATTAAAAATTTGAAAATAATTTTACTCATCAGACATATGGGCTTAAAATGAAATTGAATTTTGCATTTAATCCAATTCTTCGACAGAAAATAATTTGTGAATAATATTCTTCTTCTAATGAAAATTGATTTTTGATCTGAAAGTAAAATGAAAAACAAATAAGAAAATGAATTTCACTCAAATTTTCAATAAAATTATTCCTATGGCAGGGAATTGCTAGTATTCCCTCTAGCAAACTTTCAGCCTCTCTCCCTCTCTCTCTCTCTCTCTCTCACTCACACATTCACACACTCACACACTCACAGCCTCTCTCTCTCTCTCTCTCTCTCTCTCTCTCCCTCCCTCTCTCTCTCCCTTCCATCCTTCTCTCCCTTCCATCTCTCGATTCTTTCCTCTCTATCATTATTTTTCCTGAATTTCGACAAAATATATATTATTTGTTAATGAAGTCAATCCGCTTAACGGAAATAAGAAAAGATAATCAGCCAAAAGGCATAAGACGTAAGGCCTGTCTATCTGTCCTGTGCTTATGTCTAACTAAAACTCTGAAAAGTGATGTCCGCCTAAATCGTGTTCACATATTTCTAGCAATCATTTGATTCGGACACTCATCACAACTCTCACTCCTTTTCGTATTAATATTTACCAAAACTGAGTCATCCCTCAGAAATGGGTGGACTGACCTATAGGTGAGAGAGTTTTGCAAATTATCAATTAAGTGCTCAGTCGTGCTGTCAGTGACGGACTATCTAAGCGTCACTCACCCATCCGTGTCGGTCATGAATTTTAATCACATTCCTATCGAGAATGAAAATAATGATCTTGGTTAAAGTCTTCAAAACAACTTTCAATTAATGCCCAAAAATAGATGATTTGAATTAACTTTCAAATATGGACTCATTCCTCGATTCTATACATTTCTGAATGACTTCTGGAATTAATTGCGAATAGAAATCAATACAATCAGTGCTTAATTGGAATCACAAATAATAGTGGAATTCAATTGAAATCAAATTAATTTCTGAACCAAAGCATTGCTTTTGGAACTCAATTAACAAATAGATTGTCTTTTCAATGAAGTGAATGCCTCTCGTTATCGATGAACCTTCAAAAACATTGACTGAAAAACTGATTGTTACGAAAGACTACTTACACTAAAACTCTTTTGATTGACTCCAAAGTTAGTATTACATCGATTCTATTCGTTAGAAAAAATGCTCTTAAATTTTAAGAATAAAATGAGACTCTAAACTTATCAAGATTAAACTTCTATCAGCGAAATAGAATTCTAAAATTCTTGTTAGAAATGATATTTCAAAGAAATTTTGATTTGATTTGTACTAAAATAACAAGGTCATAAAAATTATTTTGAAATAAATATTGTTTTATCTGAACATAAGATGGAAAAACTGATCGGTTTTCAGTGGATTTTTGAGTAATGATTAAATGACTAATAATTTTCTTGAATTCGTTGAAAATGAAGTTTCGTTGCGTTTTGTGTTTGATTTGATTTATTTGTTCAAATTGAAATCAAAATAAAGGAATACCTGAACGAGGCTTCGGCTAATTTTTTGCTGAATTCCTTTCCATTTCCTTTGTTGCGTTTGATGCGAGCCTGTCCTTTCACAAAACTGGCACATAATTGCATTATAACCGCTTCCATAGTATAGGCTGAGGCCCATCCGTGACGAGTCAGCAGTTCTAAGCCTAACATAACACCAATAAAAACGACTTTCAATATATTTTTTGTCAAATAAATCGAGTCATAAGAAGTTTCATATAACTATTCATAGAATAATGCGAACATAACAAAAGCATCTTGCTCAATTCAATTTTTCTTTATGAAGAATATCATTGAAACTGCTTTAAGACTCAACTTATTGATCGTATGATGTTTTCTCGCAATCATTTATTCAATACCTATTGACGGGAGCTTTGAGTCAAAAATTATTCCGTTTTTGACTTTCTTTGTATATCAACTAAAATATTATTCATTGAATTCAAACTTAAAATAAATATTCTTTTGTTTATTCAATTAATTCCCATTCAATGAATTCGGAATATAATTGAACTCTTCGTATAAACTGAAGAATAAATTGAAAAAAATGTAAAAGAGTTCAAACAAACACTTCTACTGTTCATTAAATATTTGCTTTAAAAATGTTTTATTCCTTTTTTAACGCAAAAACATTTTTCATTCAAACGATGCGTCAAATGATTGCATAAATCTGGAGATTCACAACATTTTGTGAGAAAAAAAATCTTATTTTTTAAACTATAAGATAAACGACTCATTAAACTGCCATAGAATTGGTTTTTTAAATATTCTTTTTTTTACAAGAAATGAGTAAAACATTGAATTAAATGATTTCAATAATTGTATCATGATAATCTCATTTTATATAAAGTTAACTCAAACCCAGAATAGCTTCAAATCATTCGAACCGTAAGTAACGCAAAATTGGAAAACGGTTTCTTCAAATCAATAAAAATAACCGAATATTTCCAACTCTTGTCTATTGTTATTCTGTGCCCTATTGTTAGTGCCATTGGCGCCAATTCCCACATATTTGTCGATAAATTTATTTTTCGCTTCAATTCAAGTAATTATTTAAAAGAATATTGACTTTAATTCATTTGAGTCTCATTTGACTGAACTTTTGATTGCATTTCAAATACGAAAACAGTATTTAAATCATTTTAATTGATTTTTTATGCAAAATGTGTTTGTTTTCACCAAAATTCATGTGAATCACAATTAGTCGGCACTCAAACCATATTCACTCGATTTCTACGAATCAGAGAACTATTTGTTTGAAAACTCTATTATTCACTGAATTAAAGAGAAAAGGCTTAGAATTTCCACTCTTTTGGAAATACAATTACTTATAGATTATTAACGAATGGTTTTATCGTAAAAATTGCAAAGACTTGAGTCAAGGGCTGACTTCTAAATAATTGTTTTACTTTTGATTAAATCACATATATTTCCGGAAATTCTGTAATTTTTAGTCAATTAAAAAAATAATTTAGAAAACTTACAAATAGCTCCGCCTTCCATAACGAAACCTGAATGTAATTCAAATAGAATATAATTAATTAATTTTCTATCGTCAAAAATATTTTGAAATCAATTAATGGTCTTGTTCACTGTATATATTTGATTATTCAGCTCAGTTCAAATAAATAGCACAATTTTTTTCATTTTTATGCCTTAATAATGTTTTAAAGTTTATCATGCTCAAATACCTTTTTCAATATGAGGTGAAACTACCCGAACAAAAGGCGGAGCGAATGGATAGTTCTCTGGAAATGTTGCGTTGAGTAGAACATAGTCTATCCCCAACTCTTTCATGTCGTGGTAAAACTGTAGACAAAAAATAATTGTTTTGAAACTTAATTTCAATTAATCATTAAAAATAATAGCAAGAACATTTTTTCATTCGCAAATAAAGTGAAAAATGATTGCCCTCTAAAAAATATAAGGACTTTAATGTTATTTATGTCTTAGAAGACGATTGGAGTAATAGTTTGTGTTATAGCGAGAGATGTGATGACAGAAACTTTTTTTGGTTGGACTCCAATTCATTGATCATATAATCAATTTATCGATATTTTCAATACTTTGTTAAAACAAATTCTCAGATATAACTCATATGAAGTGCGTTAACGCTATCATAGGTCTGGTATTCGATCAATTTCACGACAATGACAGCTTCTATTGATCTAGCTCAATCATTTTTAACAACTGCTCGATGTTCTTAATAATTTATTACAAATAATATCAGTATTTAGAAAATGGTTTTAAATGGCGACACTTTTGCTACCTTGATCAATTTTATTGATTTTTAAAAATGTTTCAAAAATATACACATTTCAACATTTCGTTTTTGATGGGAAACTGATGGTAGGTAAAACTTGAAAGATCACATTTAGAACAATCGTTTAGCTGTCATCGATTGGCTTATCAAATATTAATCAATAAATCTATGAATGAATTGAGTTTTCGTTTAACTTTATTCTCGAATCGTTTTAAGCGCTTATTCTTTGTGTCTCTCATAAAATGATATGTTATTTGAAAATTCATAGCAAATGAATAATTGATGAAAACTTGTAATTTAGGTAACAATAAGTAAAACTGCAGCTGTTTTTTAAACGTTTAATCCTTTAATAATTTTTTAGAATTAGTATTTTTTTTGTTTTGTTTTTTTATTTCCAAAAAGTCTTTATTTTTTAAATCCGTATTAAAATTATTCTCACAATTCATTAAAAGCACTTCTCCGAAGATCTGGAGATAAGTAAGAGTTTTGGTACTATTATTATAAAAGCGAACGAATAGAAGACTATTAGGAATGGCATATGTTTTTGAGTAGTCTTTACAACTGATCCATAAAAAACAAAATAATGAATTGCGATAAAAATCAATATAAAAGACCCAGAATTAGATCCGACAGAAAAGTAATAGTGATATTTATGGCAACGATTCTACTCTTATTGTTAGTGAAATGATTGTCAATCAATAGTGAAATAATTATGGACTTACTTGAGAGTCAGTGTCGAACTGATAGACCTTAATATTCCACTCATTGAGAGTGTCGTTAACCAATTCAATAGAGTACGGCATAAACCCGTTGTCGTTGTTATGGAAAGTACGGCTCAATTCGCGAAACTCTTTCATAAGACGACGCGATCTTATCGTACAATTGGATGGCTTTGTCGATGATTCGGAGGGCGAGGACTGAGCCATCGGCTGATCTGTTTTCGGCACTATTTGATGATTTCGGGCCGTCGAGTGTCCGCCGACTAAACAAATACGTGTCGATTGAGAACTGGAATTATGTGGGGATGAAGACAAAGAGTTTGACGGCGAAGAAGTTGTCATCGATTTCTTTGAGCGTTTGTTCGTATTGTTGTCTTTAGAGCCGACAGACCGGGAACTGGAGCCAGTCTTCAGGCGAAACAGTTTGCGTAAAGCCATCATTTCGACGACAATACGTCAAATCGTATCTGACTTTCAATTCAGTTGAGTTGAGCGCAAACTAATGGCAATCTTAATAAGGATTGGCTTTTATCCTCATTTTTGATGTTATCCCAAGTTTATCATTAATTGAAGGACATTAACATTAAAGCGATCTAACGATTAGTGTCTGTCAGGAGTATACAAAATGTTAGTCCTTTTGCTTCAAAACTCTTATCGCTATTAAAGTTGATCTACACTTCTATTGAATAACTCGAAAGCAATCCTCAAAATCAGTTCTCTTTAGTCTATCAATGAATTCATACGAAAACAAATTTATATATGAGTTGAGAGACAGTCTCACAAATACTCTAAATATAATCAGCCGTTCCTTCGATCAGTAGTGAGCACAGCATAGACTCGATCTAACGGAACATGAGTTACATCACTGGAGGCAAACTCAGCCAATCATATGGATTGCAACTATTCTCACAATAGTTCACAACTATTCCTCTCAAACCCAAGTCTCACAACATTTTTATACTTCTCTTAGAATTTCATTTCTTTTTAGAAGAATTAAAAATTGATCTAAACTTTTAAAAATTCATTCTTCAACTAAAAACTCTCAAACAATTTATTAAAGCGACAACCATGGTACTATAATTCTCATATTACCCTATTATTTTAATTTGATGGGAAAATGTCAAATAAAATATTTTCATTAATTCAGAAGCGTTTTTAAAATATGTTTAAATTTAAATATTTTTTTAAACATTTTTGCAATTAATTTGTTTTATTTCAAAATGATTTTAATAATAATTAGAAGTAAAAACGTCGACAACGGATCATGTTATTCAAAATCAATGTTCAGGAACTTAGAATGATTTGAAATAGATTTACAAAAATGTTTGAATTGAATCAGAAATTGGCAAAACGGCCATGATAATATAATGATAATATCTCGATTCCAATCAAAAGAATCAGTAAAAAAGCATTCAATGGTTACTCGTAATGACAATACATTTGCTTCCTTTTCTTTCCTCCCATTCCTTACATTTGACTTGAATTTCAATTTCAATTTGAATTTCAATGAAAAGATGTGTTTTATTTCAATTCTAGAGTTCATCAATAAAAACATAAAATACAGTTCTTTTAGAATAAAGAATATATTCTGAAGATATGGTCAAAAAGTTTTGATTTTAATAATTATATTTTGAAATATTTAGGAACACCACACAATTTCAGATAAGAGTATTTTGTTAAAAAAAATATATTTTTCTTGAAAAACAATATTATTTTTGAAAACAAAACCAATGAAATAGCGAATAAAGTCTTTCGATAAATTCTAATAGAGTCCGACCCATAACCCAAACTATATTTTTTTGAATATTTTTGTTATCGATTCAAAAAAAAAATCCATTTTAAAAATATTTCGACGTTTTCCTTATGTTATGCTTTTCTCAATAATATTCCTTTGGGTTTGAATTTGCATTTGAAGTGATTTGAAATTTTAATGAATTTCAAAATCAATCAAAATTTCGAAGCATTCATTGAATTGATTTCTTTGAAGTTCATCTGAAAATTGAATAAATTCTTTCGTAAATCTATTTCAATATTTATTAGGAAAGCCTTCGCAGAGAAATCAGTTATTAAGAAATGAATATTACGGAAGACATGAATCGATTTGATGTAATGCACGTCCACTTTGACTCAAATGATGTCCAAATGCAATGTCTGTGCATTGCTACTAATGAACAGAATTAAGTGGATCTCTCTCTCTCTCTCTCTCTCTCTCTCTCTCTCTCTCTCTCCAATGTATGTAGATGGAATTTTGATCGAAAGCTCAGCCATTAATAATTAATTTCGACTTTACCCTCATATATACTCTTATATAATTGAATTGAATATGAAAATAATTTCCATAATTCATGAGAAAAAAGTTTTGTATAAAAATTAGTTCAAATAAAGCTTAAGTTAACGCTTCGTAAGCATTGGTTAAGACAAACATTATTTTGTTATTCTGCCGATCGTTAAAAGAAAAATAATTATCGTATTTCTTGTGAAAGTATTTAATATTGTTAAACAACTGAGCGATAAATTAGTGTCTATTCTATTGAATGATTTGATTCGTAATTATATTTTATTTGAAGGAATCTAAAGAACTATTCCTTCAGAAAATTCATTTGTTTTCTTTTAAAAACGTTCGCCGACTGTAAAAATGCTCAGAGATTTACAGACGAAGTACTCTAGTCTTGAGATAAGGCAATGGAAGAGAGAATGGAATTTTCAGAACACATAGAGTGACACTACAGTTTACTAACTCTAATAGACTCGAGAGAGAGAGAGAGAGAGAGAGAGAGAGAGAGAGAGAGAGAGAGAGAGCTGCTCTCAGTGCTCACTATCTTCAACTATCAATTGATCCAATAGTATATAAGAGACGTTCACTTTTAAAGTTCAAAAGATTCTCATTCTTTCATATTTTTCCCAAAAAAAGAATTTCTTTTACACTAAATGTTCGCAAAGAAAATAAATTATTTTTTCTATTCAATAAGAATATATACATTTGAAAAAATACATTAATGTTTGTTATTCCTCTAAAAAAAACTTAATGCTTGACTGAGTCCCTAATTTTCTTTTGTTTCCTATTTTTGTCTGCGAATACTTCAAATAAATTATTATTATCTAAAAATTTAATGATGAATATCATTAAAATTCCATTCATTTCAATAAATTTAAACTTTGAATGAAATACTTTTGAGAAGAAAATCCAATATTTGAGGACATATTTGTAGAATTCATGCGCTCACAACAATTTATTATATAGATATGGATTCTGTCTATCAATTGAAAACCAAACACAAAATTATTGAAATGTTTGCTCAAAGTTTGGGAATCGTGGGCGGAAGGCGTTCCTCCAAACCTGGATAATGTTATTCTGACATTACATACAATTGTGTGATACCATTGAATATAAGAATTAGAGAGACATTAATTAATTAGTGTTCGGTTAATATTACAATAGAGACACGACTGACAAGCGTTCACTTAATTCAAACGCCAATTAAGTGCACTTCAAATGTTTTATATTCTTTGGACACACTTTTGCCTCTTTATTCTCGAGGATAAAATCAGACCAAAGAGAGAGAAAAGGAAAGGAAATAAACTATTATTTGATCTGACGATAAATTTCGTCAAAGTCTGTACTCTTATATAGATTTTATCTCTTCTCTTAAGTGATGTTCAATAATACATGCGATGAAAAACTCTCTTCAAGTGAATGGAAATTATGAGACAAAACCTTTTGTTAATTCACAACAGAATTGAGAAAATATAATAAAAAAACAGATCTTTTGATTCACAGCTTCTACTCTACTCATCAAAATAATCAAAATATAATCTTGGTCCTTTCTGTTAATTGAAATAAGATTTTGAGAGAAGTTGAACCAATTTCTCGCAATTTCATTCAAACAATAATAAAACAAATACATGATCTTAGGTAAATATTTCAGTTTACACCTTGCACCTGAATAAATAAGAATGGAATAAACATTTTTACTTAAATATTTAGATAAGAGTTACCAAGATAATAACAAGATGATTAGTTTGGACACCAACTGATTTGATGTCAAATCAAAATAATAAGCCATAAAATGGGAAAACCAAACATTTTTTACGAGTTATCATAATTTTGAGCCCATTTTCGAAAGCAATTTCTTTTCTGTGAATCTCTTAAGTATTTCAGAGGAACTGTTGTTTTATTGCGAAAACAAATGTCATTCAATAAAAGCAATGGTTTTTTGTGACATTTGTGTAAACTATTTGTCTCCGTTACCGCTCGGGTCTTATTTCAGACAAATTTCTCGACAAAACCCAAGTAATCATATAATACAATAACAAATCAATAATTTCTATCGATTTATGCAATGGTTTAGTGCGAACTCCACTCAAAACTTCTCGTTTAGAAAATACTAATTGCAATTGACTTCGATTTTAATGTGAGTAAACGCTTCCGATAACCAAAGCTTTCGATTATAATTTTAGTCAATGTTTTCAAATCAAACGTCAATTGCAATAAATGTCAGAATTTTTTTTCTAAAGACTTGTTATTTTGATTCTGAAAATTAGATCTTTTGTTTGACAAGAAAGAGCCAAGGTCGTATAGGAAAATTCAATAAACAATCTTTTGCAACTTACAACTTTTCGTATTCAAGTCAATCAAATAGATTGAAAAGTGTTGACATTTAAACTAATCTAGCTCAAAAAAAGATTCTTTTGAAGATAAAAAGTTCATATCTTTTGAAACTTAATAAATCATTTAAGAGTCGATTTGAAGCAATTTTATACAAATATAGTAAAACAAATGTCTATAAACAAAGTTCATCATTAAATAAATCGATAACAAGGGTAATTAAGTACTGACGTTAGCTTTATAATGAATGTTCACTTTTAGAAATCTAATAAAATGATTAATAATTGTATTTTTATTTTTAGAGAAAAGACTGGAAGACTCCTCGAAAAACATTAAATTATCATTACTTGACTCAAATTTGCCAATTCTTGCATTGTGCATGGTCATTCTGCATGTGTTTCATCCATGAATGGAAATGTAGGGGAGAGGGAGGGAGAGAGAGGGAGACGAAACAAGATAAAGTAAATTATTATTATTAAATAGAATAAGAATTTGGGTGAAAATATTGGTTGTGAGGCATTTGGAGAGAAATCATTAAATATCGTCGAATATCATCAAATTCTTAACGGAATTACTATTTCTTTCTTTCACTGAATTCTTATTTTCTGTTATAGACTTGAGAGCAGTGTTTTCGTTGTCTCTCTCTCTTGTGATCAATATCTACAATATCTACAATTCTGTTCACTTCTTCTCCTTTTCTATTAATATGTTTTCTTATGTGAGACTCAGTGAGAGTCAAAAGATGGGTCATTCAGAAAAGGGTGGAGTAATGCTCTGTTTATAAGAGGATAGAGTTGTAGTTTATTTTACAATATTTTCTCATTATTTCAAAGTCTTTTTCATTTATTTGAACTCAAAATTAAAATAATTTTATTAAACTTTCAAATTATAATCAAATAAATAAAATGAAAAGCTATACAAAAATTTTCAGAACTCACTGAATATAACTGAAATATTTAGACTGATTATATGAACTAGTCAAAATTAACGAAATAATTGATATCTGACGTGATAGTGAAAGGTGTATATAATAGATAGTTGTATATAATATTAGATAGTTTTGAATCATTATGTGTTTTCAGTAATATTTTCGGACAAAATGTAAATTTTATCTAAAATGTAATAATAATAATAAATTTCTTATTAATATTAATAATATAAAAATTTTATATAAAATAACATTTCGTTTATTATTAATTAGTGTCTATTTTGTGTAATTCTCTCTCTTGAGTCAAATTGTCTAATCATTTGAGTCGAGGTCTAATTCTCCTCTGATTCCACAACTTTTGTAATTGGAATGAATAGCATTGGGATTTGAATGTCATCTTAGAAAATGTAACATGGTCATATTCTGTGACATTCCTGTGCAAATACGGATGTGATTGGAGTTTATAAATTGTTTGCAATGAAGTGAACTAATCGTATGAATGGCGAAACACAATACGGAAATATTGTGAAGCCTTCGGAAATATTTGGCAATATTTTCACCTTTGGATTCAAAGACTGAAAGCATTATAAAACGTTTCAACCGATAATGTATTGAATGTTATGACACAAAGAAGAGCTCAAAACTTGAATCGATCGAAATCATAGCGACTATGCAATGAAACGCTATGACAACTTACAGTTGTCTGTCACCCACCTGTGCTCTTACGTGAATAAATTGTACCGCAGCACACCATAACAATAACGAAATGACTGAACTTTCAAACATTTATTCGTAACATTTGATGCATTCAAACATTTATTTAATTAAACGAATGAATTGTTCCGAACATAAACTGAGAACATTTTCAGAAATATATTGAATATTTCGAAGGCTTTAAGCGTTTCTCAAAAGAAAAATAAACTTTTTCTTCAAACAGTAGCTCTCAATTGGAAATTCAATTCACGACACTTTCCTCTGAAAGAGTAACGAACGACAGAACAGAATATAAGCATATCTTTAGCCTTAATTCTATGAGAACAGAGGTCTGGTTGAAACAGGATTTGCTTTTAAATCTAGTGTTCAATGAATTGTAAACAACAAAAAACTAGTTTTTCAATAAAAAATCATTAAAATAATATATTAAATGAAAAATTTGTAATTTTTTTTATTTCTCTTCAAAAATATTCACTTTTTTAAATTGTTTGAAAAATTGATGATAAAAATCAGATGTTATGAAAAAAGAGTGAATCAAATGACTTACTTATATTATTTGAAATTCTTGTGTGACTTTCCTTTTGTTCAATATTTGAATAAAATGATTGAATAACAAAAATAATTGATATGAAACACATTAATCGATTTGAATTTGAAGTGTGAATAAGTGTTAAAGTAGAGGAAAGTCGAATACCGTCTGGAATAAAGTTTGTGCTGTTATGCTGTTCAACATTTCCAGAGCTATCTATTAATGGAGTGTAGGGGTGAGAGACATGCGATTATTCTGTACTCAGCCATAGGCCGTCATACAGACCGTACTATTGCTATATTCGTTTGCATAGAAACACAGGAAATAATTGATTCGTTCGATAACCGAATTAAGACTTGTTCTCAAATGTTGGAAGCGATTCAGGTTTTATGCCTCCAATGCTTTCAAATTCATTGCACTCTATAAACAAATCTAATGTTTATTTTAATTATTCAAATAAATAACTCTTCACTATATCTCTAAACTTTTCATATTTCAATTAATAGCGATAACTAACCAAAAGACCAGGAATAAACTTTCGGATAATTCAACTGATTATCACATTTTGATTTGCGGACAATCACTGATTTGGGAATCAAAAGCTATAAATCTCTGAAACGACAACTTATTCCCAACTCTCGAAACTTTATTTGTTTATAATTAGAGGAAATTCCGTTTTACTTACACTTTTGCTTATAATATATTCGCTATAAAAATGAATTATTCTGTTATTCGAGTAATAAAATCACGAAATCATTAAAACTCATTAAAACTTATTTTCAAATCAATTGATTTATTCAGACTTTAAATCTTTAGAGGACTATAAATACCCAAAATGAGAGCTTTTCATAAAATTTAGTTAATTACGAATCATATGAAACAAAAATTTTATATTTAAATAATGAAAAGCAGAATTTGATGTCAAAAGAGGAAACCTTTGCATAAAATTTCCAAATATATTACATTTTTGACGAATAAAAAGATTGAAATTCAGATTCTAATCAAAATCTAATGATTCAATTATTTTTGAACATCATTTGAATTTTAATTTTGATACTTTGGATCAGTTTGAATGGAGAGCTTGGTTATTTTGTGGCCTTAATGGACGAAATGTTGTATATACCCTCTCAAAGCCCATCATTAAAACAATTGGAAAACAAAGAAAACCGGAATCGAGTGTCGCATTCAAAAAGCATCTAAAGCTCATTCAGACGACATTCAGATCACATTCGCATAACATTTATATGAAATTCAAATCATATGAGACATCAGTTCTCATGTTTTAGGATCTCAGGAAACGAGAGATAATCGCTTCTGATTTCCTTCAATAATAATCTGAAAGAGAAATAAATTTTAGATAATTTGTTGAATAAAACGTGAGTTGGAAAACATTTTCTAACTTTTATCCAAACATTTTATGCCATAATAATCACGACTCAAGACTTTGCCTACAGTTTAAGCACTTAATTGAAAACTTGTGACTTAACATAAGACCACATTTTGAATAATAATTAAATTTAATTAAACGAATAGAAGTCACAAAATGAAGAACCGATCAAATTGATTAGTAAAGTTAGCTTGGTAGGCAATTTACAAGCGCGAGATGACTGCAAACCTTAAAAATATAGATTAATTCAAATTAGATTTTTGAAGACAATATTCGATTGAAATGATTTCTGATTAAAATAAATGCAAAATGAATTGTCGGATAATAAAGTTTAATCGCTGTATAATTGATGTCGTGTTTGGATCTCTAATACTTTTTACTGTAATCTATTTATTTGTCGGTCTCTTAAACATGAGTGATGTCTATGAAAACAATTTGATTGTATCGGTCGTCGGGGTGTTAGCGACTTTCCATTTGCTGTCGACTCCTATCGGCCTTTTCGGCTTATATTTGGACCAAAAAGTAATGATTCTCTTCTTCATCGTCAGCGCTTCCATTTGGACACTTCTTATGGGATTTTATATAATATTCTTCTATTCTATCCGTTAGTTCATTGAATTTTTTTTTTGATTAAATAAATTCATTTCTCATTACATTTCAGTTCGAGAATACAAAAAGAAGTTTAGAGAAGAGAGTCTCCATTTGACTCTATTATTCGTATACATAAGTTCGACAATTATTGCCATTTCTATCGCTTCGGTCAAACTTTTGAAGAGAAAGTATCAAGTTAAAGTTGACTGAAAAGCTTAAAATTTATCCGTAGATAAGTTTTTATTTAATAAAAGTTCAAATTGTTTTTAGAAAGACTTTATTTGAATTACAAAATATTTCAATGAATTAAATGTTTAAATAAAAATTGAATTGTTGTCAAAAAAAAGTCTTCATATCTTTTGGTTTTGTTTAATAAAAATTTATTTGTTTGACTGCTTTTGATATTTCATTTGAAGAGATTCTTTACTGACGACAAATGGATTAATCATTTGTTCCGCAGAAGTTTGAATCGAGTCTTTACTGTCGATGTCATAAATGTCATCAAAGCCTTTGAATTGGGAATCAATTTGTTGTTCTGGTTCTGGATTTGACTCGTTTTTCTGATTTTTAGTGAATCTCATTAAAACATATCCCAAAGAAATCCCAACGAAGCAAATGATGAGAATTACTAAAATGAGAAGACCTCTCCAAAGGCCAAAATCATCGGAAGAATCCTTCACTTGATTTTTATCCTTACCTTTAAATCAGAATATTTTCAATTAGAATGCGTTTCGAAATAAGTGTTAGAATTACTAGAGTTTGTGACATCCCTTTCGTTAACTTCTAAAAAGTTGATTCGTTTGTTTGAACCCAAAATAAGATCCAAAAAATAATCGTTTGATTTATTCTCGAATAAGGAATCGATGGGAACGAGTGCTGTATTATTGATATAAAAGTCACTGAAATTCGTATAATTATTCGATAAGTTTTGGCTTTCATTCAAATGACGATCAATAGGAAAGTCATCAAAATTAATGGAAAACTCAAACTTCGGTCCAAAGAAGATAATTATTATACAATATATCCATATTTTACTAAAATATTTGCGAATATCTATTTTCCGGTTCATTTATGTGTAGAAATGTTGACAGACTTTTGATAAAAATTGAAATAAAAATAATTGAAAAATAAAATTCCAATAATTAGTGAATTCAACGGATTTTTCGTTTGAATAAAATTTTATTAACAAAACAAAAATTATTCGATTGAATCAATTAATGGAAAATTTTTTCTCAATTAACAAAAATATTTTCGGAATCTAATGATTATTAGAACTGAATAAATGTTATCCAGAATTGTAAAGGAAGTGAAAGAGGGAACAGTTATCATAAAACGGTATAATAATTGATTTAATCGAAAGGATTTCAATCAATTCGTTATTAGTTTCGAGTCATTTGACGTACGATCAGTCAGTGCTCTGACATCCAATTTATGAGATTAATAGTCGATTACATGACTTTCAAAAATTATTTATTCTGTTCCTAAAAATTCAATTAATTTTCCAATAAAATGATGGGTTTATCAAAAGATATTGTATTTAAAAATAATTGTAATTAACTTTTGGCTCTATAATAGAGCCTCTATTCAACTCTTGAATTTCAAGATCTCTATATATGACTGACATTAGTAATGTCTGCCCTCTTATGATAGAATTGAATACCTGACCAACGATTCTATCAAATATTTTCAATAAATTCTGTAATTTATTACTTTTATTATCAAATTCTGTGCCGATAAACGGTTGTCTCAAACTTCAAATCAGTTGACATTTTGTCTCCAAATATATTCCTCTTTATACCCGTCCTCTAAGGCACAGCTTTGAGCGCAAGTATAGACAACTAGTGTTCCCCAATCGAGAGACTCTTCCGAACGAATGATTTGATGGAGTAATTGAGGCATAACTTGAAACTCAAATCTTCGTTGACTTCCGCAGTACTGACACTCAGATATCGGAAAATTAGGTTTGTTTTGAGTAGAAATCCAAAGCGGTTCCACTTCTGTCCTCTCATTATCGTCATAAACACAATATCTGATAACTTCTTCAGAAGACATTCGTTTGAATCTATTGAAAACTTTTTGATCTTCGCTAACATTGTCTTCATATTTGTCTAAGTTTTTAGTTTGATATTCGGGACAATCCTTTTCTAACAATTCATTATATTTTTCCATTTCTTTTGACTCCATTTCGGAATCAATATCTTCTGAATCGTTGTCAGAATTGTTTGAATCAATGGTTAGTTCCAGTTCTGGAAAAAGGCCTGAATTTAGTGTTCCTTCAATTTGTTTGAAATCATTTGTTCCGCACTTCTGTTTGTGGTTTCCTTCTCTCCAATCAATTATTTGGTGATCTTTTGAACAATAGCTTACTTTCAGACATTTGGAGCACTTATTCTTCGCATCCAAACCACAGACAACACACAAATTATGACCAAATAGTTCTGGTTTTGGATCATAAGATAAGTCATCGTTTTCATAGTCCGGCGCTTCGGAAGAATAGTAGGGATTGTTTCGACTCAACTGTGATCTCAAGACTTTCATGTGATTGCAATCGTTGTCAACACAACAGAAGACAAACAAAGTTCTGTGAAATGCATTGTCTTTGGAATCGATCGGACAATAAATTTGAAGCAAAAATCTCATCATTTTCTGACATTTAAGACATTTCAAGTCATTACTCTTCGGAAGATATTTGAGGTCAAGAAAAACGGGTTTTCCGCCGATTTTTGACGGGAAGTACTTATTCTTTAGTTTCCATCGAAACCCAACTTTTTGTGCGAATCCCAAATCAATAGACATTTTCGACAACTCTTCAGATTTTTGTCGACAAAAGTGTTTAACAAAAAGACTTAAAATTCAAATAAAAACAAAACAAACGAAACATTGATTTCATTGAAAACACGTTTTCATTCATAAAACGATTGAATGAATCGCAAAATATTTGTCACAAAAAACGTTTAAAATTTTGACGTTTTGTTTGGCATTTGATAAACCATTTCATCATTTGTTTGATTGCTATTCAAGTCAACGGATCTTAAGATTATTTTTTGCTTTCAATTGATTTTTAAAATCAATTTTATTATTAATTGTCCACAAAATGAGTCAAATGAGTAACAGATCTTCGATCAGAAGTGATGTACCGCTCATTTGTAGCCAAGATTTGAGCGATTCTTCTTCAGAGAGTGATATTGTCGACAAAGTGACGAAATCGGTTACAATCAGTCAATCGAGTGATGGATTCGCTGACATAAAGACAATCAAATTAAAGATTGGATCTCAAGACACGTCACAGTCATCTATCGGCAGAACAGATGTATGGAAGGGATCACAAGTCGTTAATTACAAGACATTCAAAAAGGTTTCTCAAAATTCGTCCCAAAATAGTCCTAAAGTAGTGATTCCTCTGAAGAAAGTGAAAGTAAATAACGATTTCATTAATAATTGGTTACAAAACGAAACCAATGATCAAAATGAAGACAAAGAACTCAAAAATGAGTTAAGTTTTCCATAAAATCGATTTAAACGTAAATTAATTGAATTTATTTCAACAGAAACTCAAATAAAAGAAAAATGGATTCAAATGTTGACTCGAGATCTTCGTCTACTCATCTGAAGAAGTCTCGCCATTAGTTGACCTCTAATTCAATCGATAATTACTTAAAAGTATTATATTTTGATAAGACTTAAGCCGTTAATCATTAGTTATTTTAAAAATAATTTGACCAAAAAATTGTCGAAAATTATGATTATTTTGAAAATAATTTGTTATAAAATCATTTAATCATTAATTATATCAATTAATTGAATATATTATAAGAAAATTGTTATTAAAAATAAATTTATTAAATATTATTTCAAATTTGGCGCCACTTTTGATACAATATGTGTCGTAATTGTTGTGAAACTATTGTTTACTTTTGGGATCTGTTTTGGGAACCAATTGAATGAAAACACGAAATGATTTGATCTTTGATTAGGTTTTGATTTTTACGACAAATCTTTTAATACTTTTTTAGTTTTGAAATAATTTCCATATTTTTAAAGTGATTTCAATTATTTGTTTATTTATTTATTCGTTAATTGAATTGATTTTAACGGAAAAATGTCTGAAATTCGCGACTGGTTTATGAATTTACCCCAATTTACCCGCTATTGGTTTGGACTCTCTGTTGTCTTTCCTATTGCCGGAAAAATTGGTCTCTTGAGTCCATATCACATGATATTGACCTCAGACTTCATCAACAGATTTCATGTGATTATCAACTGATGACATGTTTTTGTCTTAATATTGATTTATGTTTACAGTTATGGCGACCACTGACGGCCCTATTCTTCTATCCGTTGAAATTTCATTATCTCATAAATCTTTACTTTCTCTACAGTTATTCCATTCGTTTAGAGAGAGGTATGTCTTGTCTTGTCTTTGATTTGTTTGACAATCATTTGAATGTAATTCAGACCAATTTAATGGACGTCCGGCCGATTACTTGTTTCTACTTTTGTTTAATTGGATATCAATAGTCGTAAGGATTTTCTATTCAATTAATTTGTTTCCAAAAAACTCTTAAAACTATTAATCAATTGTCAGATAATCGCTTTGTTTATGAATGTAATGCTTTTAATGGATCCGATGGTCTTAAGTGTTCTCTACATTTGGTGTCAACTCAACAAAGAAGTAATCGTTAACTTCTGGTTCGGGACTCAATTCAAAGCCCAATACCTTCCGTGGGTTTTATTGGCATTCAATGTCATAATGGGAGGGGGGTATGAATGCCATCACTTCTCCACTTCTTTTTAATTGACTTTAATTGTGTTTAACAGCGGTTTAGACGAAATAATTGGTATAATTGTTGGACATCTGTATTACTTCGTAATGTATAAATACCCGGAACTTAATGGTGGACCTCCTCTGCTTCAGACGCCATCCTTTCTCTTCAACTATTTCCCGAACACTCCGGGAAGGGGTTCAGTTCACGGAGGCTTCCGCTATGAGCCACCCCCGCAGCGAACCGCCAATCCTTCAGCCGGTGGCGGAAGACATAGTTGGGGAACGGGTCATGTCTTGGGAGGCAATTGACTTTTTCATAGGTCTGTCAGTCTATCAAACCTCTACTCAATCTTTAATATAATTTATTCCAAAAAATTTATTTCAAAATATTTTAAAATTAAATTAAATTTATATTTGTGTTGAATAAAGAAATTTAAACTCATTTACAGTAATGACTGGTTTTTTTTTGCGGAACAAGTCTTTAGATTAAATTCAATTTCAATAATTGAATGCATTTTTCACATTAATTACAATTGATTTGATATTTTGGCGAAATTTTGTATAAAAATTAACTCAAAGTTTTGTTTTGTATTGAATCCAATCAGAATCGGAACAATGTTTGGCAATTTTCCTATATTTAGTCACTTTGTTGTGTCCAACGATTTTCTCTGCAATCACTTTACGTATAATCCATTCCTGAGTTCGAAATAAAATTCATTTATTGAATAAATTCTTTAATTTTATGAAATTGAGACAAACCTCTAAAATGATGGCCAGAAAAAAGTTGGCCAAACAGAGCGCCAACAGAACTAATCTAAATTCGTAGGGAAAGCCTTCCGTTTCTAACTGTTTGACAAAAATTAAAATCCAATTTTGTGTTAATTTTTTTGGAAATAATCCGAAATATATTTTAAAACCTCAAAAAAGTTTGAAACCCAAACGAAAGGTCTGTCAGGAGTTATGACTATATAACTGGATATGACTGTCGTCACAATCAATGCAATCGTAAATAATACTGAAATATAAGGAAAATATTAATTTTTATATTAATATTAATGAAAGGCTACCATTCGTATAGAAAGGCTTCCTATAGGGCTCTCCTTTTGAGAAAACGAATGCAAGAGATATGTATTGAAATAATTGTATAAAAAATATGGTATAATTGTCGTGACATCGATAGTTTAATTCATCCGCATCTTCGGGATGTTCTCTATACCAGTCCTGTCGCCAAAGGATTAGAAGTGATATCATCTGAAAGGCTAACGACAGAAGAGTGTGTGATATGATTGACGAGAGTTGTATCAAATTGATTAAACTGGTCGGAGGAGCCATTAATGACAGCCCTTCAGACGCTGCCGTTCGACCGACTTTCAGACGAAACGAAATTCAATTAATTTTAAAATACTTTTAAATGAAATGATTTAATGCTTACAAACGAATACAAAGAAAGATATAACGAAGAGATCCTGATATAGGTTTTGGATATCCGTCAGATTTGACCGAAACTATAGTCAAATAACATTTAAATTAACTTTAAATTCATTTTTGTTTCAATTCATACCGAATAGAGAATAAGGACAGCCATAAACGCAATCACATTATATAATGCCATGTATTTTATTAAACCGAATACTGAAACGAGAGAAGCCCTGCCCTCTCTCAAGAGGACAGTAACGCACGAAATATTCGGTGTCTTAGAAGTGAAAGGGGAAGCGACCGAAGCCTCCGTATCCGACAAACTTATGCCACAATTCGAAGCTTTTAGGGCTCCGACATCATTAGCGCCGTCACCTTTTGATCATAAAATCTATGAATAAAGCTTTTGATAAGACGATAGACATACCTGTCTTCAAAGGAATTCATAATTAATTTGATATTAATATTGAATAATAGTTAAGTCTTACCATCGATACTATATATCCGTAGATCTGAAGATGTTCTATGAGTTGCTGTTTGTTTTCGGGGGACATCCGCGCGAAGACAGTTCCGCAGACTATTAGCTTTGGTAATAATTCTGGAAAATTATCTTTAATTACTTGGAATGTCTGTCCCGTAACCGCTAAGTGCGACCGCTTTTCAATCGATAGAATCAAAGAAATTAATTTTGATTTTTCAGTTTCTTTGGAATAATCGCTATTTTTGTAGTATTTAGAGTCAAGTCTTGGGATTCCCTGACTATCAGTAAAGCTATCGATCAAAATGATTGAATCGTTTTCACGGATCAAATGGCACTCTTGAGCCACACTCAGAGCTGTGATTAAGTTGTCTCCGGTGGCCATAATTGTTCGAATGTTGGCCGCGTGTAAAGTATCGATCGTTTCGACCGTATGTTCCTTCAGATTATTTTTCATTACAACTAATCCCAGGAAAATGAGATCAGTTTCGAGATCCTCTCGTTGTGCTCTTTGAACTTTTGTATAACTCAGTCCTGAAAGTGTCCGATAGGCCACTCCCAGCACTCTATAACTTTTTTGAGTGTAACGCAAAAGTCTTTCGTCAAAATCTTTTGGAACTGTTTTTGGGATACAGAGACTTGCGATGACTTCCGGCGCTCCCTTTCAATGAAAAATAATGTTTTTAAAGGACAGACAGACAGACATTTATTGATTTGATACATACCTTAACATAGAGTTCGAAATGAGTGTCGCCTAACAATCGGGTAATGACTGACATTCGACTCAAATTAGAAGAAAAAGGGAACTGACGGATAATCCCCACTTGAGGTGAATCTATCTCTCCCTTAACGTAATGCGGTTTGACTATAGTCGGGGCCAATAAATCATATTTTTGTGAGTCGTCGACCTCTGGTTCTTCTAACAGCCATTTGGTTGACTCAAACATTTTTATATCCAACGGATCGCCAATTATTTTGGAGTCCAATATAGTCAGAGAGTGACAACTGGCCAAACATATCAGTAAAGGACTAAACTCTTGTTCGTCCCCAGAACTGATGGGTTGTGCGAAAGAATAAATGTTTTGATCGTTTGGCAAAATTTCAGCCAAACTGAGCTCATCCTCAGTAAGAGTTCCAGTTTTGTCAAAACAGATGGAATCGACACAACCGGCCATATTTATAGATCGGGGAGACATACAATAGACCTGTTTCTCACGAAGTCTTCGGTCAACGAATATACTCGTGACTGAAAGAGCGGCCGGAAGTTCGGGCGGAACCACTGAAACCATTAATTTCTGTTATATTTAAGAGTCTTTCAATAAATTTCTGTTTAAATACCGATTGTAACCAAATCGAGTGCTTTGATTATTATGCTTCCGATGTCATCGTTTCGGTCAAATTTAATGATAAAAGTGTATATAAACCCAACCCCTGCTATGAATCCCATTATACACAGGAATTGACTGATATGTCGATTAAATTTGAAATCTAAAGGTTTTGGGAATAGAATAGAGCGGACGAGTTCTCCCTTCGCTGTTTGAAAACTGGTTCGTATGACAACTGCTTTAACTTTTTCGAGTCCGTAATAACGGGTTTGTATTACTTTAGTTCCCGCGAAGATTATGTGTTTGAAGTGTTGCTTACGATTGAACTCTGAGTGACTGAAAGGAATGCCTGATTTGATGACCGGAACACTCTCTCCGGTTAACATACTTTCGTCGACGATTACGTTTCCGTTGACGAGAACGACATCGCAATGCATTTCAAACCCATTTGATGGCAATATAATGACATCTCCCGGAACCAAATGTCTGGTCTTTTGCATCACATACTGGTCTCCACTCTTCCAGACTTCAACGATATCTTCTCCGCTAACAGTCTTTCGAAGTTGTTTTTGGTTTCGACGGATTTGAAAGGCAGTCGACACCAGAGATGTGATGGACATAAACACTATAAAACCCGCGTAATAGAAGTAGTCCTCTAATGACCACAACACTATTGCCATCATTTGGAACATATAGAATGGATTCAGAATTTCATGGATCAGAATATTCAAATAAGATTGTACTTTGATCTTGATCACATTTTCACCGAATAACTCTTTTCTTTTGTCAAAAAAATATAATCAAAATAAAGAAGAAATGATAGGTTTTATGAATAGAAACCTCTCTGATTGCTGTTCATCTGTCAATCCTTTCTGTTCAGTGAAGGCAGAGCACAGAATATTGCGGTCAAAGCCATATATTTTATCGAATCTATTGCTCTGTTTGTTCCAAAGGTATCGAATCTTTTTGTTCTCAAAGAATCGGATTTCATTCGTTTTTTCAAAAACTCCGTTAGATTTTGGGATTACATAACTTTCCTCATTCTTTGCGTTCAATAAAATCACTTTTTCTGTAAATATTTGGTCGTATTTGTCCTTAAATTGAAATTATTTTAATCAAAACTATGAAATGCTTTAGATTTCTCGCATCTAATGCTTTAGATAACCTTTTGCTGCTTTTTAATGCAAATTCAGCTCAAGATGAAGGTCTTTAATTAGATTAGTAGCAAGATCATTTTATTTCTAACTTACGATCAAAAGAACAGATTTTGCGTCAATGGGTTGACATTTCTTATGAGTGCAGAACAGCATCCAATGGGGTTTCCAGTAAAACAATAATCTCAATAAACCGGCCGTCAGTCCAATCGATATGAAAGTGAGAGCAGTTGTCAACCAATTCCTGTCATAGAAATGGATTTCCTGTGAAAAGCAAAAAGTAATCAAATGATGCGATTAATTGAATTGAATTAATAGTTGATACCATAGTCTCGTCCTCATCGCCGACATATTCAGACGATTTTTTATTGGAATTATTGTCAGAAAACTTTGATTTCCATAATTTCATTACGTATTGGGTTTGGAATAACTTCGACTGATCTGAGCATAAGTTTGTTTTCAAATGATTTGATTATTACCTGGGTAAACAGTTATATTGAAAGAAACAAATTACCTTTAATTGTCTGTTTGCCTAAATTACCTTGATATCATTTAATTTCTTATTAAATCATATCTTAATTACTTTACAATGAAATCAATGCAATCATGCGATAAGTTATACAATTAATGGGAAAATAATTCAAATATTTTGTCGAAACTTTTGATTAAATAACTCCAAACTTAAATTAATCAAAAATTGTTTTAAAGAATCGCTAAAATCAATGCAATTTGAAATTTTTGGAATGCATTAACACTTTAAATGATTGCACAGTTATCCAGGTCGCTATCATATGGCTATTTAAATAAAACGGATTTTATTTTAGTCATTCTCTAAGATAAGTATTTATGACTAAATTCAGTCCAAATGCAAGTTTTATAAGTTATCTAAACATCTAATGAGAGAATAATTTTGTTTTACTCCTAAAAAGACGGATATACACTGTCACCTGGTTATATTAAACTCTGTTTATATTGAACATCCTGCTTGAATTGAACAAATTTCATTTTCTTCATAGTTTTCAATAGGAAAAGTACTGTATATGTTGAACACTCATTATCTTAAACATTGAACACATTTTTCAGTGCATTTCAATACTATTCCATAGAATTTTACCTGAATATAGTGAACAACAAAACAAAATCATAAAAGGAGATGAAAACAATCAAGAAAGAAATATCAAAAAATATGAATATTGAATATAAATTCAGTTAATCTTTGTAATTACAGATTAAATTAACATTTTATAATCAATATTTAATTGAAAAAAAGTTTATTAAGCTGAGAAATATAGACATTAGACACGTGATCTGTTAGGTCATTGTTCATTATGTTGAACAAATTCTCCTGCAATTCTAGAGTTTAAGATAATCAGGTTCTAGTGTATTTATTAAATTGACGCCAAATGTTGTTATAAAACAATTCGATTAAAGTTGAAAATTATTACAAAATATTATGGCTATCGTGTGTCCCATCAAAGAGAATAGTTTACTATATTCTGACTGACATTCAAAATAAATCATAAATAAGTTTACAACAGTTCTAATCTAGATAGGCTATGATCAAAAGAACAAGGCCAATTAAATTGACGTCAAGTAATAGAATGAAAATTTATTTGACTTAAAATTATTACAATTTCATGAATTTTCCGATAAATGAACTAAAAATGTAAATAAAGTCAATTTAAAACAAAAAATTGAAAAAATTGGTCAAAAAATTATTACAAATTTATAAAAGAAAACAAACAAATATTTGATTGTTTCGACAGTTTCTCTACTTATTATTAATTGTAAATTAAAGGCATAATAGGCACAGAAAATACAATTCCACACAATTTACTAAATGCTAAATCATTTACCGTTTTGTTTGTCTAATATAATGATTACATTTAAACAATTCGTCCAAATATGACATTATTTGCCAAAACAAATGAATTGTAGGCTAACGCAAGTCGAGTGCCTTCAAAGGATTTAATATATTTTTGACGCATAACTCCTGATTTCAAATTTAACCATACATTCAATCCATAGATAAACTAATGGATTGAATGTATGGTTGACTCAATCGGTTGTTTAAGAGCTCTTGGAGTTTGATTTTAGGCACTTTTGGGCATCGAATCATCTAATAGTCGGATCATATTTACAATTATTTCAATTAATGTTTCGATACATTAGTTGCCAATCATTTAAAAGAGGAAGAAGTGGCAGAAGATGTCTTCGTTTCCAAGATTATGAAAATTACATTTAAATATACTTTAAGTAAATTATATCAAGAGTTATGTTAAATATTTTTATCCACAAATTAATTACTCGAATGACTAGTGTTTGCCAAACAATCACTACATTTATGGCAGTTTTCAAATACTGGTTGTGTTTCGCATTCATTTGTGATTTGTGTCTTTAAATCGATTTAATATCAATTTAGTTAAATATAAGCCATAATTAGTGTAATTAGAAAATAGTATATAAAAAGAGCTGAAAGAGTGCTATAAAAACGATAAATAAAACATCGATTAAAAGTTTGATTAAGTGATACATCGAATGGCAGAATGTCTTAAAAGCTGTCGTTAAGTATTTGTCAATTGTTTTAAAGATTTTTAAAATCATATTTCGATGAAAAACGCTTTTTAATCGAATTTTCGGGAATTATCACAAAAACAGACAATAATTTTGGGGAAATTGTAATGAAATGAATCACAGATTATATAAATATTATTAGATATCAATGTTTTGATAGAAATTAAAAAACTTATTGTAATTCTTGAAAAATATGAAATAATAGAAAAATTCTAATAAATAGTGGATTAGTTGGCACTCCAGACAAGAGTTGATAACTTGTCGTTAAACACAACGCAACAAAAGCTGCCAAACATTTGATAATTAAATATAAATAATTCAATTGAATCCAATTGAACGGAATGTCGCAAAAGTTGATGGTTTAATTCAAAGCGCTTCTATCGAAAGGTTTTCCAATTATTGGTGAAAATCACTGATTTAGTGATAAAATGGCAGTTTTTGGGCCCAAATATCGGTTCGATAGTAGAAATTATTGTAAAAATCACGTAAAAAGTTTTGAGATAATAGTAATATAATTAAATAACGACTAAATTATACTAATTATTACTGTCGACCACATTATCACTTAAATTAGCGAATAATTAATTTACTAAATATATAATTATTTATATATACGTTTCAGAAATGATAAAATTGATGGCAATTCTTGTGATTAAAGTGTTGAGCAGTTGTTCGACCTTTTCTTTAAGAGTCTTAAGCACTGGACAATCGATAGAAGCGAAGGAATGACTCAAATCCGCCAAATCATTGGAAACAATTGTCTGCATACAAATAAGTGCTATAATTAACAGTTAATGATTGGGACGGCTCTCAGCTATGAAGAGTCCATTCCGTTGAGTCCATTATTGAATGTCTTTTATGAATTGAATAACAGTTTTTGATTTGATTCGATCGAAGTATTGCAGAATTGTATTCTTTGTTTGTCTCACATCTGGAGACACAAAACAAGTAATCAAACGATGACTCAGACGGTTGTGGAAGTGTTTCGATAATCGGTCGGACATTAATTACATTCTTATATACAATAATTGTTAGTTGAGATCCATTTAAACATTTGGCTAATTGAAGAACATTGAAAGGGTTGGCCTCTGTTTACTTTATTCGTCTTCACTCTCTCCCTGTCCATACATCGTCGCTAAGTTCTGTTCAAATCATTATATTTTTAGTTTTTGACGAATAAAATACATTAGAATGCAATGGAAGGCAACTATACCTGGAATCTGGGGCCCCATCTGTTTAAATAGTCGAAGTCTGTGTCCGCGTCGTTTAGATCTGAAGCTAAAGAGCTTAAAGAACCGGCAGTACTGCCACAGCCCTCATAAGCATAGTTTCTGAGGTCATCAAAAGGAGGAGCATTCGGATCGTTATCGGCTTTGTCTAAGTTATCACGAATTAGATCTCCAACGTCTCGGTTCGGATCAATTGGATCTTAACATAAAACAAACAAATAATCAAATGAAGGGATAATTGCATTGAAGGACAAACATTGTCTCTGACGCATATCTTTGATGACTCCGGGCTTATCCTTTCCGAGCATAGCTCCGGTCGGATCAATAGGAATGCGAAGAGGAGTGATATCGTATGCATTCATATCGTCTTCACCGCCGCCCTCGTCGTCATAACTGATGATATTTTCTCTGACGTCGTCGTCGACATCGTTACCGAACTTTTGATGAGGTCTTCGGCTTCGAGTGTAGGCGACGATCACCAAAACCAATACTACAAAACATTTTAAAGATATTATTCTTATGTTTTAATTCAGTTCAATATTACTCCAAACGAATGTCGAATGCAATCAATTTTTGGCTAAAATTCAAAAATAATCGGAAATACAAAAACGATTTCTTACTTAAATAGAAAACTAAACACAATATTATGATTGCGAGTGCGTCGGACCCTAACCCGACCTGACCCGAGTGCTTAATATAGGGTCCGTCTTCACACGAACAGTTGTCACATCGGAAGCCGTCGAGAGGACAGTCACACCAATAGCCTCCTCCGCTCTCGACGTTAAAACATTGACCACCCCTTCCACAGGGACGCCAATCGCACTCATTCTTGTCTTCACAGCCGAGTCTATTGGCTGTCATTTGGAGACCCGTCGGACAACTGAATAGTGATTACAATTGTTTTTTGTTTTACAAACCTTTTTATAATTTGATTAGTTTTTTGCATTTAAACCCATTAACCGTTTAAACCGTTTTTAGTTTGAGTAGAATTAGAGCAGAAATTGAGAGAATTAATGCATTCGTTTGATAGAGTAGTAGAGAACTGGGATTAGTTGTCACTCATTAGTGGCTACTCACTCATTATGTTAACGAGACATATGATAATCATCATAAGGGCAGCGTTGCTCAGCTGCACCTCTTTCTCCATCTTTGAGGCGTTACAGTATTCACCCGAAAAGTTTTCGGGACAGACACAGTAAAAGCCTTGACCTCTGTCCAGATTCATACAGGAGCCACCGTTTTGACACGGATTTATTGGCTCGCATTCATTCAGATCAGTGCAGTTCTTGCCATCAAAAGTATTGGCAAAACCCGCCGGACATCTGTAGTGTTAGTAAAGTTAAGGACAGACCGTCAGCCAAACCCAAAGAAAATTGATCATGCAATTCAAAGCAGAACCCATGCAATCAGTTGCTCTGCTATATTACTTAAAAAAGAGGACAGACCTGCACTCGTGGATCATCCATAAGTCAATACATTCGAAGGGATGGTTGCAATGAATGCCTTCACAGGGATTATTAGAGGGACAACCGTTTATCAAATTCCTCCACTCGACTACTGCCGCGTTTTCGGACCCGTTTTCCATCGGAAGAAATTTTTGATCGAGTCGTATGTCATTCATACAACCTTTCGGTTAAAACAAAAACAATTAATTCAAATTAATTTATGACTCAAATGCATACCCTCTTGGAAGTCATTGTCCACAACCGTAACTCCAGGTCCGACGTACTGTACGTCTCCGCCTGCGATCACATTTTGTTTTTCGACGGGTAACAGTTGATGCAAACCCTCGTAATCAATGATTTCATTGAATCTTCGGCCTCCGCCTCCATCTAAAGATATAGCGGCAGTGCTTCCGAAGCGCTGGACGTGAACCGTATGCCACTGACCGTCACTTACGTAGACGTAAGGCAACCACAGCTCTCTTTCGTCAGACGAACGCATATTATTTAAATTGAATCTAAACCTCAATTTCTTGTCTTTGATTTCGAGGACACAATATTCGCGGCCGTGTTTGGAGGCCACCCGAAACAGTTCTCCGTGTTTTTGACGCGTTCTGAACATCAGTTGGACGTCAGTCTTATATGAGTCCGGTTCGAAGGAAAGGGCGTATTTGATGTAAGAGCTCTGTTGAAACATTTTCGAAGTCGTCTCTTTGTCACAGCGGGCGCCCCACCACGCGGAGTCACACAAACAACGGGCGCCGCTATATGTACCGACACACTCCCCATGAAGACAGCGTTTTGTGATTGAGTTGGCGTTGCACTGGTCTTCAGATGGAGGACATCCCGGTTCACTCCTTTCAGAGCTTCCGGGAGAGCCCAAGTCGTACATAATTGAGTTGTGTATAAAGTTTTTGATACAACCGGTGAACCCCTGTTTGGTGGGTAAGTAGTGCCAGTCGTAAGTGTTGTCCACATGTTTGTGAAGAATACCCCCGATTTGAAGGGGAGAGTTCACATTCAAGTACTCATTGAAGCCGACAATTCTGGTCACGTTCTCACATCGGGAGCGATCAATCTTCGGCGGATCCGTTTCGTCCACGAGATTTGCCACACAGTTATCAATCATAAGTCTTGCCGTCTCTTTGGTCCAGAATATATCGATTCGATGCCACTCCCCGTCGTGTAGATCACCCGAAGGATTAATAGTCAGTTCCGCAGTTCCAGATCCGAAGTCAATCAAAAACCTGAGTTTTCCTCTGAAGAGTTCCAATGATATGAAGTCTTTGACGAATTTGGTTCCGATCACAGGTTCGACAATCGGTCCGTTATAGAAGATCAGACCATCCGCTGTTCGGGTCATGAATTCTAAGCTGAGATGTGAGTCCTGGCACTGTTGTAGTGGTGGAAACCACGCCCACCCGTCACCGTTGAAAGAGCGAATAGGCATTTGGCATTGAGGGCCGGTATAGCTTTCGGGGCATTTGCAAAGAATTCCTACCGAAGAATCAGTACATCGGCCACCGTTTTGACAGGGGGTCGGCATTTTGCGACAGGTCTCGACTTCAGAGAAATCTCTGGCACCACAACTGCATTTGGGGCGGACCCACACATTTACGCCAACGAATGAAGTTCTGTTCGCGTTTACGACAATCGGTTGCGGATTAATCTCTAAAACATTAGTACAACTGCTCTCGCAGTGAACGTTCTCGAAGAGGCACTCATCGATTCCAACTAATGTTATGTTGAGTCCGACCTCGTGTTCAATGACTCTTCTGTTCAAACTGACGGCTCCGTCCAAAAAGATTGACTTCATGTATGGCGAGCCATGAGCTGCAAATCTGATGTCAGTAATCGGAGGTCTTTCCTGTTTTGTGATAACACTAAAGACATCCAAATTATTTTTGTCGACTTTGAGAACCCGCGCCAACACGTCTTTGAAGCGATCGTAAAGTGAAGTGGTTTGTCTCTGTTCCTGATAGTTCCAAATCCTGATGAAGTCTTCTGATGTGATGCCAGACACCCGAATAGAGCCAGAGTTGTAAATCGCTTCTTCGGGAATCTCTTTGACAATAACAGTGACATTCGCGGGAACCTCTTGAGTGTGTTTCCGGTCATAAACATTGAACTTAAGGACAAACTCCCCGTTCGTTACATTTTTCATTGTAATCATTCCGTCGTCTGAATTGAGTTCAAACAATGGGTGGGGAGAACTTCCCTCCCAGAAGAAGGTCTTGTCGGGTAAGTCCCAGTCATCCAAGTCTTCGACGTGGACTCTACCGATTTGAGTTGGAGGGGACTGACCCTTAAAGTTATAGACAAATATTGTTTTGCTTCCGGGATGCATACGATTGTCGTTTATGTCACCGATAATGACAGTCAAAGTACTCGTTCCTGTCATCGATGGGTATCCGCTGTCTTTGATTATAATCGGAACTAAATATTCTTTTTGTGTCTCTCTATCGAACTTTTCCTTCGACTGGACGATAGCCATTCCGTCCCCATTCGCACCTTTGGGGTCGTGTTGGACATCGAAGAACTTCCTGATGAGGTCCGGAGCGTTCGGATCCATTCTGAATGTAAAGGGGGGACCATTGCCTTTGGACCGGTCGTCGTCATCCGTGGCTAAGATCTCTTCGACCTTTCCGGGAGAGCTGTGTTCAGTAATGATGGGCCGGTAGTCCTTCAAAAATCGGGGCGCGTTGTCATTGATGTCACCGACGACTACAGTGAGAGTGGCGGTGGCTGTTCGGGGAGGGACGCCATCGTCAACGGCTAATATCTTGACCTGATGTCGAGGTGTCTCTTCCCGATCGAGCATTCGTTGAATCTTTACGACACCGTTTTGGTCAATACTGAACTGTCGGCGCTTATCAGAGGTCCTATCGATTTGGTAACTGACGCGAGACTTTCCGCCCTGATCTGCATCAGTGGCCAGGAATGTGGCCAAACTCGTCCCCTCTTTTGAATCTTCGAGAACTGTTACCTCAATATTGGGTTTTTCGAACTCCGGTTTATTATCGTTAATGTCTCGCAATCTTCGGGTAAAACAAGAAATCAATAAAAACGAAAATCAAACGACAATTGACTCCAAACCTGATATTGACTTTTGCGTAGTCCACGTGATAGGCGTCCATTGATTCCCCGCCGTTATCGCTCACAGATATAGTTATATTGAAGCCAAACCTTTGCTGAAGGTCTTCATAATCGAGAGGTTTGGCCACTTTAAGAGAACCGGTGCCATCAGAGTTGGTGACCATGGTGAACTTGTCCGAACCAAACGCATTGTCAATCACTTTATAACTGAATCGATTGGTTTCGAGAAGATCTCCGTCATTGACAGACACAACCAAAATGGGAACTTCTGGCAGTCCGTCCCCTTCTGTTTCATCGACTTCGACAAACCAATCCTTTTTAGTGAACTCCGGCGGCATATCATTAATGTCTTTGATTTTAATGGTCGCAGTTCCGGTGCCTTTGAGTCCTCCGCCATCCATTGCCACCACTTTTATGGTGTACTCGGGATTAGTCTC
>JAQIXV010000041.1:0-153992 GCA_034700625.1 Tectocepheus velatus | reverse complement strand
CTACCCTTACCTCAATATATATAGTGAAAGGCTGTGACGTAAAGGAAGCGATTGATTTGAAGCAAAAGCACATAATAAAACTAATCTGAAGTTATCTGAAAAATGAATGAAAAGCGCATGCGTTGCACATCTGAAATATGTGAACAAAATTTTGTGATAAAATGTATATAAGTCTAAGTCAAGTCAACTCATACACAAATACTGTGATAATTTTATTGGAGTCTCAATTTTTAATTAATTAATTGTGATTAAAAAGTGATTAAAAATGCCAAAACATAAAAAATTTATTAATAGACATAATCCTAATGATATCGATGAAAGGACAAGAATATCTGCTCTCAAATATTATAAAAGATTAAAAAATGAAAAAAGATATAATGAAAAGGGGGAGCAAATAATCTTAACAAAAATGCAAATAATTAAAGAAGTTTGTGATACTTTTGATTTAAGTTTATCCAGTTTTTACCGAATCAAAAATAATAAGGCAAAGCCTCCGTCAAAAACTCGGTTAAATAAATTTAAATATACTTTTTGTGATAAAGACTTTGAATTAATTGATAATTTAATTATTGATTTAAATAAACAGAACCGATGTGTGTCCATAAAAGACGTATACATTCATATGAAGTCAGTGCCTAACTGTGAGATAACTTTCAAAGACTGTAAAAAAGATACTTTTTATGAAATTATTAAAGAAATGAATTATAAATACAGTTATACTCGAAAAATAATTAAACAAGAGTTGATAAATACTCCCAGAATTCAAAATAAAATTAAAGAATATTTAATTGAAAAACTAAGAATTGAAAAGTTATATTCCCCGCCAAGAATAGTCTTTGTAGACGAAACGTGTGTTCACAAGAATGACGTCCCAAATAAAACATTACAACCTTTGGATCAAGACAAAACAATAAGAATGAATAAAAATATTGGGAAAGGCGTCAGATTTTGTGTCATTAATGCCGGGGATGAAAATGGTTTTGTAGATAATGCGGAACATATTGTCTACAAAAAAGAATTGACTTCAGAAGATTTTGAAAACTATTTGCAAAATCAATTGATGCCTTCATTACCGGAAAATTGTGTCGTTATTTATGATAATTGTAGTATACATTCGCGTCAATACAATCGCACCCCTAATACTAATTCAAATAAGAATTCAATTAAAGAATGGCTTTTAAATAATAATATTGAATTTGATGAGAATTTAACCAAAGCTCAATTACTTCAATTAGTTAAAAACAACCCCAAAAAACCTAATTATTATGCCGACGATATAGTTAGAAGTTTTAAGTGTCACCCCCTAAGAACCCCCCCTTATGTTTGTGACCTTAATCCAATTGAAAATATATGGAACACTTGGAAACAATTAGTTTATCGCTTAAATTTCAATAATAATCTGGAACAATTTAGACTTTTATTGTCTAATTGTTTCAAAAAAATTAATTCAACAATTTGGGGAAATACTGTTAGACATGTAGTCAGAGTGGTTGAGTCAGACTATTTAGTCAAATTTAATATCCTGGTGTCTGAAAATAACTATGAACATAATTATTTTTTTAATTTGAGTCATAATTAAATTGTTAATTGTGTTAGAAATTTGTATCTTGTAAATATGTTGTACTGCAATAAAAATTGTGATTGATTTCAATACTTAGATGGCGTTCCTATCATTTTTCAGATAACTTCAGATCAGTTTTATCATATGTTTTGCTCTTTAAGTCATTCAAACAAAACGTTTAAACAGTTGTCAACAAACCATTTGTATTGGAATAAGTGTTTTGAAAAAGTGGTTCAAAACATTTTAATTGATATGAAACGTAAGTAATGTTACGTAAAAATCAATGAATCAAATGTTTTGTCATTCGTTAGGTAAAAAGGGGGCACTTCTGAGGCCATGAATGGGAGGAAACCAAAAGTTATTTTATTTTTAATTTCAATTTCATTAAAACAAATGTGAAATGAAATCATTGAAAGTCTCATCACTTATGCGCTCATCAATTGGTTTATTACAGTTTAGGCATTGATTTCCTATCCGTTTGGCTCTAAAATTGATTCAAAATTAAAGTTCAAATAATTTTGATAACAATTAATCGATAACTTGTGTCACAGGGTTTGTGAGGTTGTGCTGAGCCCTGAGTGAGCCCTCAATCCCTCAATTGATTGATTCATTCGAAGCTTCAAATTGTGATGAGATTGAAGTCAACCTAAACATGGCTTTTGTCGGACCTCTTGTCCACTCATCAACTCTTCTGATGACACTTCTGGTCATCTCATTAGTCATAAGAGGATCCAAACAAAGTAAGCGATCAATGGTTTCAATAAATGTCTCATAAATATTAAAATTGTCTAAAAATGAGACAAAAGTCAAATTGAGTTCAAAAGATATAAAGCTTTGAATCAATTGTTTGATTAGATTTTTGTTTTGCTTTAAATATGTTTGCAATCAATTGACTCTTTCTATGAAAATGTGATTAAGTTTTTCATTTTCAAGAAAAATGACTCACTTTTAGTCAATTAAAATGACATTTAAGTGATTTAATGGTTGACTATAACAATAGCCTACACACCCGTTGTTGTGCTGAGCGACTGATTCCACAATTTTTTTCAATTCTTACCAAAAAAGGCATAAAATTTCATTTTGTTGTTTGAAATCTCAGTTTTTAATGACTCTATAATTAGTCAAATGATAATTATTTTTGCATTTAATTATCACTTTTAGTATGAATTGAACTCAAATTTATTATTCTTTACTCAAGAATCGCAAGAATTGTTAGGAATTTAAAAATTTTTGCAGAAATTAATAATTTGTTTATAAGTTATTCAAAAACAAAAACACATTTTACTTGAAATATAAAAACTTTTGTTTACATTAAATAAATTATTTATAGTTTTATTTGATTTGATGTCAGAATTGGTGTAAAAATCTTTTCTAACATAAAATCAGTTTTGAATTATTTAACATTTTGTAAAAACAGTAAAAACAAAACTAAACGAAAAATACATTTTTGGAAAGCATTCAAAATATTTTAACCCAATTCCTATACTATGCCCACAATTATCCTTCAATTCGCCAAATAAGTCATAACTCACTTATTTATGATTAAAATTCATTAATTCAGAAAACGATTGAATAAAATAAATTACTTTAAATTTTGTTTAAGTAATCATAAAATTGAATAAAGTTTTGTCATATCGTCTCAAAACCCAATTAACTGAAAGTAGATTAAAATCTGATTGACTTTTATCTCAACATTTGAACAAATATCGTATCTTTTATTGATTTAATTGCAATTATATTCAAAGAGAGACTATCTTTTAATTAATATATTTATCGAATGTATTTCCTCTTCAAATATTTATTCCAAATAAATGAGTAAAACATCTGAAAAATGATAGAATCGGATGAATTCCGGTTCCAATCACTCAAAATTGTACTCATTTTTCATATTTTTATTCATTTTATCGCTTTTTGTGTTTATTTTTGGAGATAATAAATCAGATGACAGTCCTATCAATCACTTACATGACTCAAACCCTACAAATACGAGACGTTTTCCATTACTTTTAATCCTCAAAATTACTATCCATTCAACAAATGATTCATTGATTGAAATAAAAAATTATCTCAAATTTGAAACACATCTCAAACTCTGAAAACGAATTTTCTTTTAAAAAGATATCTAAACAAAAATATCCTGGTACATTCCCTTTGCATGATAATAAACAAATAATTTATTCCTTAACTAAACAATGTATGGGAAAGCCCGGCACCACTGCACAGCACAGCACTGATTATCTTTACCGACAAATCTTATGTGAGAGACATCACTCAATTATAATGACATTTATAATGTGGATTACCTTGCTCAAATGTCACTATAATTATGGGAAAATAATTTGAAGGAAATATCAATAATTTTTTCCCAAATCATTAAAAATGTAAAAAAATGATTGAAATAATTGCTTTAATTACAGTAAACTCCAATCAATTCGAGTCTTCGCGACAGTTATTTCCGTTGCGTTCGTATAGAGAGGTCCAGATCTTTCACTTTGTGATACCCCCAGAGGTGGCTGAAGCCAAGTGGCGGTTCAACGCCTCACACTTCTATGGCTCTCAACTAAAGAGTACACTTCAGGCCTATTCCTCTCAAATGAATTTAATTGGGGTCCGTCCCTGTGAAGCACAGAATATGACGGTTCACTTGCGGAGAGGGAGTCTCCCTATCATTAATATAAATAACGCCTCATTTCCTGAGAATCTTCTGTCAAACGATTCCCAACAGTATTCCATTGATTTGAAGACCGACTCCTCTATCGTAATATTCAATATAACGAATCCATTGCCCGGCGATTGGTTTGGATTATCGTATTTGAGGAAAGTTGACGACAGGATATCACAAAAGGGTCTCGAAATTGATTGTCAACACAAACTCATATCGAGTCTGTCCTTCAAAAAACTTAACCAATTGTTGCCAAAGAATGATATAATAGTCTTAACGCCAACTCTTTCTTCAGTACAAAACATAACTCAAATAACTTATTATAAGTTTTATATGAATTCAAACTGTTTTAGTGCCAAACTAGTGGTCCCGAAGTGCGCACAAACATCCCAATCGTCTGACCGGAGCCAAGATTTTTGTCCAATAAGGCTCTATATAAGGAACAAAGCTCTACCCTCTCCTCTCGAATACGACTATTCTTTCAATTGTAGTAATTCTTATAATTCTATAGAAGAATGTGTTTTGGATATGAAGTCATTGGCCACCGATTCATGGGTTTACCTCCGCATCGAACCGTACGGAAGGGATTCCTATGAGAGAGGAATCGGCCCTTTGAGAGAAACAATTGAATTAACCCTAAAATTAATTATCGATCAAAAGAATAACTGTTTGAACGAAAACACTGAACAAGAGTCAGAATTTGCGGTCACATATTCTAGTCAAATCACTTATTCTAATCAAAGCACACCATTAGAGACAACAGAGTCGTTGGGACCGTATGTAATAGGTCTGACCCGTTACGACACTATCAATAGTTTAGAATTCAAGTACAGTCACATCGACGCCACTTCATTCAAACCCAATCAAAACGTTTCCGTGTTTTTCGATATACCCAACGATCGGACTTCAGTTCTTGAGTTCGGAATCATTCCTCAATCAGATATCGGGGGAACGCTTTCCATAGACTTTGCGATCTCTCCCTTCACTAATATATCGCAACAAAACTATTCGGTGACTCTTTGTCTTCAATTCGAGAAAATAGGGTTTTCTCCGAATTGTTTGCGTGAACTCAAACTGAACACCAGTTCCACCGAATTTTCAGACCGGACGGCCATTCGCACGATTTTGATCCCATTCCCAAAACCTGGCAATTGGTTCATATCTCTGAAAGTCGAGTGTTATTCAGAAGAGTATTATTTGGACGGACGGACGATCATAATGTCATGTGAGCCCAACAGCACATCCATTCTTTTGGACATCGCTTCAGCCCCTTGTCTTCATTCCAAATGCTCTAATAGAGGGAAATGCGTTCAATACTTGAGTGGAGGAGTTCTCTTCAGTTCCTGTTTATGTAAAGCAGGTATGTCTTCGGTTTGACTCATTCTGTACTCAAATTTAATGATCTAATAATCTCTGAAAGGATGGAAGGGTTGGTTCTGTAACGACGGATCCCAAGCCATACCAGAAGATCAACTTTTGCTCAACTTTTTATTACTTACTTTAAGTAATGTTCTGTTCATTCCGTCTGTGATATTGTCTGCGTATAAGAAGTTCTTCACCGAATCGTTGGTATACTTGACAACAATGACCGCATCGACAGTCAGTTATCTTTTATATTGAGTTTAAATGAATAGAATCTAATGTTAGTCTTATGGGACAGTTATACCACGCGTGCGATTCTGATTATCCGCAATCGTATTGTCTCTTAAACGTAAATGTCTTACAATTTGGAGACTTTTATTCAGCGATTTTGGCGTTTTGGGTCACTTTAGTCACTTTGGCGAATATGCCGGACCTCTGCCGCGCATTCTTTCATCTTTTGGGAGGAATTCTCATTGCGTTCACTGTAGAGACCGATCGGACCAGTCTTTGGGCGTTTGCTTTGCCGGCGGGGGTCGGAGGGGCTGTCCTCATAATTTCATGGGTCTGTCATCACATGATTTAGTCTCTATATTTCTAATCAAATATCTGTTGGATAGACTGTTCGATGCTGTCGAAAGTCATGCTATCCTTCGCGTAAGTTCTGGATATTCAGTATTTTGCCGGGAATTGCGTTGACTGCGGGCGGACTCGTCGTCTACGCCTTCTTTGAAACGCAAGACAATTATGCGATTACTCACAGGTTTGACATCAATTTTGTCGACTCTTTTACCATCAAATCTAATGAATTGATTTATGGGAACAGCTGTTGGCACGCGATTATGGCGATTGCGCTCCTCTTTCTGGTGCCCTCAATGAAGACCGACGAAGAAGAAGAAGAAGTCGGTGGCAAAGGTACTGACACTGAGACATATTATGAACTAATTGGCGAAGAGGGCTCTCATTTAGCGCGGGTTACGCCCCGTTAAGCATTACTTTTATGTATTTTCACTCATATTTTCAGTCAATTAATTGAGACTCAAATCAATTGATAATTAAATTCAATTATAAAACAAATTTTTTTTTTCGATAGTATTTCGTATTACTTATCACTTGATATACATTTTTAGTCACATTTTTCACAATTTATTTATAAATCACTTTATATTTGATCCGAAGATCTCTGTCTGTAGTTATTTATTGACATTTAAATAAAGCAAAAGTTTATTTGATTTGATAATTGATTTTTTCTGTCTTTTCTTTTCCTGTTCCCTACATTATAGCGAAATGCAACGCAAAGTTAGCTCACGTCGAGTGGAGGCCATCCCATACCAGCTTCAAGTTCTTGAACGACGACATCGATATGTTGTGACCGATGTTCGCCTCCTTTGAGACCACTATTCAATTGTTAGACAACTCTTTCGCAGCTTTTATTCGGTTATACCTCAAATCAAAGCCAAATGAAGACAAAACTGTTTTAATGTTACGTTTGACTGAATTTTATCGAAACAAAAACTGTTTTACCATTTGTTTGTCGTTTGGAACAAATTTTTGAACAAAAATTTTATGAAACATTGGGTTTCAATGGTTTGTATTTAAAGCCAAAAAATAATAAGTCTATTGTTTATTGAGTCGAACAAAATTTCAATTTAATTATAGTTTAATTGCAAAGCATTTAATCAAAACATTTAAACCTAAAAAAGTTATAAAATTGTTGTTTTAGGAGTCGTTTCCCGATTAAAGGCTTTGTCTGTCGTTTGAAATATTTAATCAAAATATGAGTCAAATTATAAACAAATAGTCAGTCAATAAGTTTCTGCGATTTCCCAATAAATCTCAATAAATGTCAAATCGAAAGCAATAATCGCAGACATTAGGGCTGACCTCAGATTATATACAAATGGTTTTCAATTGAAACAAATTTAATCGTTATTTGTATCGAATTTATTGTTATTAGAGTTTTAAAGAAGTTTTAAATTATTAAATGATTTAATGAACAAATGTTTTATGAAAAATGATTTTATTTATCACTCCTTCCTTGAGATATCCTCTGCAGGAATGCCTGTCCTTTGTTTTTGCGGAACTTTTCGAACGGATCGTTGTCTGGGTGTCTAACACCTACTCCTCTGTACTGTTCGTTCCGTTCTCTGACTTCTCCGCCTTTTATTGGATCTAAAAATTATCGAAAATCGAATCAAATTCTAAAAATATATGAAACCATTTGTTAGCAAACCTTGAATTCCCTGTTCGGTAGCTCCGAGTCCTGAGGCTCCGGTCCATCCCATCTTTTTGAGCATTTGGTGGCCTTTATTCGACTCATCAATTCTTGTCTCCGGTTTTACATAAGATCTGAATATTATCTCAATTTATAACAAAAGTCTGAAAAGTATTTAATTCTAAAACAAACCCAAATCCAGGCGTCGGTGAAGGACTTGAGCTCCGGCTTCGACTTCTGGACCGATACGAGCGCTGAGGACTTCTACTTCTCGAACGGGATCTACTTATTGAGCGCGAGTGACGTCTTCTAGAGCTCGAAGGGGAACGACTTCTACTTCGACGTGACTTCGATTTTCGAGGGCTTTGAAGACAAATGTTTAGTATTGGAGTCAAATAAAATCAAAAGGGAATACCTCTTGTCTTCTCTATATTCCCTATATTTCCTTTTAGGGGAAGGGCTTCGCTTTGAGTGGGAAGTCGAATGACTTTCAATATTTTGAACATTCGTTGAAACGTTTTCACAATTATTTGTATTATTTTTAATAAAAATTTTGTTATCAAAAGAACTGTCCGTCGATTCAAAGCCATTCTTTGCCTCTTCTTTCAGTTTCTTTGCGTGACTTTTGGCTTTGAAGAACTCGTAGAGACCCAACTGTTCCCATCCGTCGCTATTTCGGGGCCTTTCATGGGTTGGCGGCGCGTAAAACATTTCAACCGCCTGTAAGAGACGTTCATTGGGTGGAGCGGGAGGTGGGAGTCGTATGTCTTTCGGCACAATTGGCTTATATTCGAAGTCTTCGAGTTTGACGAGAGGTGCCATCAGTCCCGCCGGCAGTTCAAAGTACGGCACGTCTGGTATCACTTCTTTCGGAGGAATTGGTCCCGAATTTGGAACTGCATTAAAGAATTGGTTGTTTGGCGGCAAATGTGTCGGTGGAAAGGGTGGGCCCGGCATTGGGTTTGGAAACTGTTGGCTGTTAGGTATCATTTGTTGAGGCAATTGGGGAATAGGTCCTAATCTGACCCCCATTTGAGATGTTTGATGCAATTGAGGCAAAAGAAGGGGTTGAGACTGATTTGTGCTCGAAATTGGAGGCGGACCCGGAGGTGGGGTCTGATGAACAAGAGGTAAAAACATCGGCACAGAACTGGGCGGCGGTGGCGGCTGATCGAACTGACCAACGAGGGGAGGGCGCGAACCAAGTGATGGGGGCTGTGTTGGGGGCAGTAGTACTGAAATGACACAAAATATTTAGTAAAATAGAATCGAATGAAAACCAAGTTTTGCTGACATCGAGGGACAGACGGGAGTCCTGGCATTTGTGAGTTGACTGGCATTGGGAGCGAAACGACAGGCATTTGAGGCACATTCCCAACCATTTGCTGTTTTTGTTGCTAACAATCGAAAGGATAATTAAATTAAAAAGAAATTTAATCTAAAAAAACAAATACTTGTAATCTCTGTATTTTTGTCTGTATGTGCGCCACAAACTCCGAGTGCTGTTTCTGGAGTTGATTATACTTTGCTAACTGTCCGTTAGTGACGGAACTTATTTGACCTGAAAATTCATTCAAAAGAGCACTCTTTGGTCCAAAACAAAACCAATTTGGAGTCGAATCCAATCGAGAAAACAAATCAAATGAGAAATCAATGAGTGATTCGGTATTAGAGGTAAGAATCAAATGGAAATACTTTAACCTAAATATCAATTCGGGATTCGCTGGAAATTCAACTCAATATTTATCTCTCAAACAAATTATTCAAAAATTTTTTTCCAAAACAAAAACAAAAAAAAACTAATAATTCTTTCGATAAAATTGATATAAGTGTTGAATAGAAGGAAAGTATGTCTCACCTTATAGTTAGCCAAAGCCAGTGCCGGGTTTTGTAACTGCTATTTATGTGGAAACAACAAAACGGTTTATTTTCTGTCTCTTTGATTGAGTGCTTAATTTTATTATAATTTGTTCAGCATTTGAGCTAAAGTACAAAAGCCTTACATCCAGTGCTGTGCGTTCAAAGTACTGATTCATTTCCCATAACTTCAAGAGCTGTCAAAATGATTCATTCAATCGATTGAATTAAAAACTTGTCATCAAATTCAGTGGTTCTCAAAATATAAATCATTTTTAAGAATTTATGTCATATTTGTTGACAAAATTATTTTAGTCTTTGAGAACCTCTGATGTCATTAAATACATACTTTTGTCAGCTTTTGTTGTTTTTCATCGTCGGCTTCAGCGAAGGTGTGGCAAAATATAGGGACAATCACTTTCTCAAGAGAACGCTTAAGGCTATCGTCGCCTTTCCTCATACTATTGTATTTCGATTTCACACAAATTCGATTAACTTCGACATTAAGACAACAATTTTCAATAATTGTTAAAACAGTTCTCACCAGTGATTGAATAAGTCGTTAACCAAATAAAGGATATGTAATCTCGCGTCGAATGGCGTCCCTATTGTCGTAATTCTGGACAACAAAAAACAAATTCAATGACAATATAAGAGCTATAAATGTCTACCTCTTGAGTAGATATCTTGAGATGATATCGTAATGGATGGGAGCGTTACAGTTGTTGAATATCCAATGCTTCCCATTCTGTTAAATAAATATCAATAAAGAGATCAAAAGAAAGGAAGGAATCAATTCTAACCGCAATCGACTCTTTAGTGCAGTTCTCAATGATTGGGAGTAAAACACTTTCGAAGTCAATCAGATTTATGTTAAAGTCTTCAGACATTCTCCTCAACTGTTCCTCTTGTGATTGTTTGATGATATCGTTGATTAGTATCTCTTTTTGTTGCATTAAGACCTGGTGTTGAGCTGAGAGGTTGGCCTCCGACTGACGGATCTGTTCCTGAAGTTCATTCA
Source organism: Tectocepheus velatus (assembly GCA_034700625.1). NCBI lineage: Eukaryota > Metazoa > Arthropoda > Arachnida > Sarcoptiformes > Tectocepheidae > Tectocepheus > Tectocepheus velatus. The sequence goes on along the minus strand of JAQIXV010000041.1, from coordinate 143,317 downwards.
TTTGTTGGTTCAAAACATTTGGATCTAAACTATTGTTAATATTATTGATGCCATTATTTTGCCATATGTTGGGCTGTTGTGGAGGAGGGGGTCCTGTCGGCGTTTGTGCCATCATCTGCTGACCCATCATATGCTGCTGTTGTTGTAGTTCCTGTTGATTGCGTTGAATGGCCTGTTCTGTGGAGACTCTGTACTGATAATAATTGAAGTATTCGCCGCCAAAGAGGAAATAAAAGCGCGGATTATCTCTTTGTTTATCTTTTGTCATTTGCTCGAATTCGGGCCCATTTCTGGCCACAAATTGGGCCAATTTGTCGATAATATTCCTCAGCTCTTGATCTATAAAATCATATCAATTGAAAAATCATTAAAAACATTTCAATTCAAATGTTTTTGTCGTTTGTTTTGATGGCTTTGTTTGCGAAACATTGGAATCAATCGATTGATACCTTCGGGAGCTTTCGGTAAATCCATTGCATCTGAATATCGATCTTTTTGTTTGAAATTATAGATAAATTTTAAAATAGATTTCAATAAAAACTAATTGTTTTGTAAATAATTAATTAAAAATACATTTTTTTTCTTCTGATTTGATTTGTTGTGTAAATGAGTTGACATGACTTCACGCCATCACTACTCAAATTATAACTAAAGTTAGAGAAACTGCAGTCAAAGGCATTCCTTACAACTCTATGTCAGCCATAGACGCCCTCTGATGGCAGTCCTTTCAAAATATTCTGTTTAAGAATTGGTTCCAAATTGAACCTCCACTTTGAAGACCACTTTTCCGCCTCCTTAGGGAAAAATCCCCTTCGGATGAGATCGCAGTCAAAACTGATTAAAAACTTTTTCTAAAATTGGTTTCAAATTTTGAAATCCAAACCATTTTACAAATAAATTGCAATTTATAGCCAAATAACGATTAATAGGAACTTCTCTTATCTTTGACTAATTCTACTCTAAAAATAATTTTAGTTTTAATTCTTTTAAATAATTATTAAATTTTATTAAATTTTACATCAAATCAGTTGTTTGTTGACTAAACCAATGCCTTCGCATTCAATCAGATATTGTTTGTTATCAACGATTGGTTTCACTTCGAATTTGGCCTAAATTTTGAAGAAATTTAAAATTAAATGAAATTAAAATTCATTGAATGCCTCACTCCTGTCATCAGTTCTGCGAAATAAATGGCAGTCTTTGTGTGTGTTGTGAGCGGACCCGTCATTACCGATGACTTTCCACTCGAGAGTGACATAAATATAATTATCTAAAAGTAGTTTAGTTTAAAATCAATTAATGAATTAATTCTGTTAAGACCTGGTCCTGAGTGAAGCGATCCACAGCTCCTCCAGAGTTGATGTCTTCAATTAGGTCTTTAGCGGCTTTTTGTCCGACAGAATCTGCTGATAGTGAGGGCTTCCCTAAAGCGGATCCACCGATTCGACAACCAGTCGATGTCTCAGCGATTAAACTGAAGTCAAATTTCAATCAATTTTATTGAATTAAAAACAAATTGATAGAAGACTCACACAATTCCAGACCCGTTTCCAAACGCTTTATCTCTATTTTCGTGAATTCTTTTTATATCAATAGGAATGTGAGGAAAGGCCTCTCGAATCAAATTAATCGCAGAGTCGGCCATAGAGTGAGACATCTTTTAAATAATTGGATTTGAATTTGAATTAAAGTAAAACAAATATTACTTTTAAGGGTAGAACTCCCGACACAAAAGAATAGCCAATAATTTGCGTCAATTTTCCGAAATCTGTCAAAACTATTGGTTTGATGAAAGAAATCGGTTCCACTTTGAAGACCACTTCTCCGCCCCCTTTAGGGAAAAATCCCCTTCGGATGAGATCGCAGTCAAAAGTGATTCCAAACTTTTTTAAAATTGGTTTCAAAACCTTTTTCTCAAAACCATTAATAAAATGAATGAAAAGTTATTCAAAATTTAATACATTTGTAGTGAAATCTATTTGTGGCGCCATTTCTGCATTCGTTCCGCCCTTTAGTCGCAAACAAGAAGTTCCCGAAGAATAGAGAAGACATGGAAGTGATGTTTGAAATAAAAGAGTTATACTTCTGTTGAGGAGTAATAAACAAATGAATTGATTTTGAACTCAAAACCTAATCTCTGGTCAAATACCCGGCAGTCTTAATGTCGGCGAAGAAGTCACCGCAACCGATGATCTTCGGTCTGAAAGTGACTGAAGTGGAGCCCAATTGATCTCCGGTCAGCTCTCCGTAAGTGATATCTCTAATCAATTGCAAACCAGACAAGTGCTGAGCCTTAAGCCCGGGTTTGTCTCTTCCGGCTCTTATGTTAACTATTTGTATGTCTTTTGCAGTCAAAGCACTCAAACTCATAGCCATCCGAACCACTTGTCCGCCCCCTTCAAGAATACTCCCATCAATTGTCAACATTTTTAATGTTTTCAATTAAAATTCGATTTAATTGTCTTCAAATTGATGTTGACAATATTGACAATATGATCTTGGCTATTAGAATCTTAGGTGAAGAGAGTGACAGACTGTTTGTCGTCACTTTGATTTTGAAAGATTCAATTAAATCCATAAATGATGTCATTTATTGTCACAAAACAAAACAAAATTCAATGAATGAGCGGATCATTGGTTTTGTCGTAAAATCAATTAAATTACTAAAAGTTTAATTAAATTTGATTTTTAAAGCAATCATTGAATGAATACTCAATTTATAGGAAAACTATATTTTCTATTATTTATTCATTTAATCAATTCGTCAAAAGTCACTGTTTTTCGGTATTTTTCGGTAAATAATAAAATGTAAGAACCGATCAAATGATGACAAACAGAGGCTTCAGTACAACACTCGACGGACCGGCCAATGCTCTGGCCGTCAACCGAGAGGCCAATTTGGTGGCCGTCGCCGGACGGACAGTATTCAAGATATTTGAGATAAAAGAGGACCACTTCGGGGAAGCGTTTAACTTAAGAGTCGGAAAAAACTTGAACTTAAACTTCAGTTGTAATGACGTGGCCTGGAATGAAGTGGACGAGAATGTATTGGCCACCGCCGCCACCAACGGTGTGGTCGTCACTTGGAATCTGCAGAAGCAGTCGCGCTCTAAATTGGATGTCGTCTTCAGTGATCACAAGAGAACTGTAAATAAGGTTTGTTTCCATCCGTCGGAACCATACCTTCTTCTCAGCGGATCCCAAGACGGGAGAATGAAGTTGTTTGACTTGAGACGGAAGGAGGCCTCGAGTACTTTCATCAGCAATTCCGAGAGTGTCCGCGACGTACAGTTCGCGCCATCGCAGGGCTCGTACTTCAACTTCGCTTCGGTTCAGGAGACGGGAAATGTCGAGATTTGGGACATCCGTCGATGTGATCGACCGGAGCTCAACTTTATAGCACACGGCGGCCCTGTTTTTGCCTGTGATTGGCACCCGAATGCCGAAAAGCGCAAGTGGTTGGCCACCGCCGGTCGCGACAAAGCCATCAAAGTCTGGGATCTGTCGAACCCATCGAAAGCCGTTTGTTTACATACCGTCCAAACGATTGATTCGGTTTCGAGAATCAAATGGCGGCCAAACCGTGACTATCATATCGGGAGTTGTGCTCTTGTGCTCGACTTTGGTATAAATGTTTGGGACATAAATCGAGTGTACGTTCCGTCGGCTATATTCCAGGGACACAAAGACGTGGCGACAGGTTTTGCCTGGAAGAATGACCCCCATGTCCTCCTGTCCACCAGCAAAGACGGGACACTCACACAACACTTCTTTGAGTCGGCATTCCGTCCGTCGAATCACTACAATCCGATCGGACTATCGATAAACCCTTTCGGAGACGTGGCGTTCGCCGCGAGTGACGTAATACTGAAGAACTCAGTCCTAATGAACAAAGAGTTAGTAAAATCCCATTCCATTGGACCCAACTCTATAATAAGCAGTAGTGGTATAATAAGTCCCATTAGTGGCACCACTACTGGCACTTCTCTGACTAACTATTCAAGCGTTCGCTTGTCTTCACTGTTTAGAAAACCTCCCGATTTGTCGGAACAGTTCCGAAACGCTGTCTCTTCTCTAATGCTATACAAGTGTTCCAATCCTGATATGAGTCAAACCATTTCAATGGATTGGTTCGTCTCTTCCGCCAAAAGATATCAATTGAATGGAAAGTCAATCGAAGAGTTGTGTGAATACAACGCAGAAGTGGCCGCACAGCTCAACAGGACTCAGGTCTCCCAGACCTGGAAAATACTTTTACAAATGTTTAACGCAAACGTCAGGTCAGGGACTATGAGTGGCAGTGGAGTCAACTCCAGTACTGTCGGCACTCTCACTGACTTCAACGATAAAAATGATTTCGTGAACCCGAGTCGACACACGAGTGGCAGCACAGGTAGGCATTTGAGTGGAGGCAAAACCAAAGATAAACTTAACGCTAACGACACTTCTGGTAATGAAGAGGAATCAGATTTCAGTGATATTATTGAAAACAATTCTCAACCAAAGCCCAAACGATTGACTCAATTGATTCCGAAAAAGCAATTTCCGGGTGACTTCTTCTTCAGCGAAAACGACGCATTAAGTCAATCGGGGTTTGAATTGAGTCAAAACAATGCTATGACTGACGGTATGTCGAGTCAACAGGACTGGGAACTCCCCAGAGAGGCATTCTTTCCACGACACGCAATACAGGACTGTTCGATACCACCGGAAATCACAGACACGACTAACGATCCCTCGTCACCGACCAGTTTAGACGAAGACGACGACGCTCTCAATCAAATCAATTACCTGTCCATTAGTGATACGGACAGTCACTCTCATTCATTGCTTTCATCGCGAGCTCCACCGAACCCCGTCTGGCCTTTCACTGGTTTAGTCGCAGAAATGCTACACTTCTACGCGAGTCAGGGAGACGTCCAGACCTCGGTCTCTGTCCTCCTTGTATTGGGTGACAAAATGAAGTCATCGATAGATGTGTCGGTCCAACAGCAGTGGTATCAGTCATACATTGATCTCTTGAGTCGATTTGAACTCTGGAGTGTCGCTAATAAAGTGATCCGATTGTGTCCCCACCCGTCCATTAATTCTCTGAATCAGACGTCGACAACGATATACACGACATGCGGTCTCTGCCGTAAACCCCTCAACTCTCGGGTGGCCTGGATTTGTGAGCGATGCAAAACACAGCCCTCCAACTGCTCCATATGTCACGTGGCGGTCACCGGACTCTTTGTGTGGTGTCAGGGCTGCGCACACGGCGGACATTTGCAGCACATCCAGGAATGGCTGTCAAACAATACCCTCTGTCCGGCCGGTTGTGGACATCACTGTGAATATACTTAAACCGAAGGATTCTCTCATTTTTCATCAAAATAGTCATAAAATTCCTATAATTTTTTTCGAACCAAAAGTTAAATAAATTTTTAGAATATTTTTAACACAAAATATATTTTTGATTCCAAAATAAGTTAATTATTATTTATTTATGTTTTTTGTAAATTGGATTTCATTTGAATTAAATTTAAGACAAAAAATTATTCATAATTTAAGCTCTTTTTTAGGGAAAGGGCGGTCGGAATACACACTAAACAAAGTATTCAAATATTTAATGAATTATTCATTTGATTTGATTTTATGTTTATGTCATTCAGAGTTGAGTTAAGAAATGAATTTCAAGAATCAATTTCTCATTACTGTTACTCCACTTTTGGGTTAACCTTAAACTTGAAAAACGAATAATTTTTGGAAAAAATTGAAAAAAAACTCGTAATTCAAATAATGAATTGAATATTCGTTTGAATGCGATATCGTTTGCCTCGAAAATGAATTATCAAACAAATGACTGAATCGTAACATAAAATGGTTTTACTCAAAAAAGTCTATCATTAAATCATTTGCTGGAAATCATTGCTTTTGTACTCAAAGAGTAATTAAGAGCAGAAAAGTTTTGCAAACTTTTACTTAAGATAAAAGATATATAATTATAAACGGAGTTAACTCTGAAAACAATGAGTGATTGACTGTTATATCGATTAATATTTGTTTAGATCTGACAGCGATTAAGATCTCAATCATGCGATTCACTGAATGCTGGGGTCAATAGAATACGACACTAATTGTTGTCTTCAAAACACAAGTTCTAGATTTCAATCATTAATTACTTCAATGAAAAACAAATTATATTCAAAATTCAAATAAACTTTTATTTGTTTTGAAATTTCGATAAAACTTTTGATAAATGGTTGGAAACTTCAATCTTAAGGTTCTTTTTAATTATTGATTAAATTTATGAATTCCTTGAAAACTTGAAATTCAATGAATATTCAAAACTTATTTATTTGGAAATCAACCATAACTTTGATAAACGGTTTATTCAAATGTTTATAAACCAATTAAAGACAAATTGTTGTGAAAGCGAACAATCGATTCAATGTTGTCTTCAAATGCATTCATTTGTTGCGTTTAGTCATCAAATCAATTACTGAATCAAATTCTGATCAAATCTGAGAGAGAGAGAGAGAGAGAGAGAGAGAGAGAGAGAGAGAGAGAGAGAGAGAGAGAGAGAGAGAAGAGTGAATGAATGTTGTGAGGACTCCCCCTTAGGTTTGCATACCTGAGGCTATATACCTGTGCAATCGCTGCCGGCGCTAAAGTGTTTTGATTTGTTGAGCTGAACACCACTTATATAATATCGAGTGCAGTGCAACGCTTGGCCACCGGTTCACTTGAGTTGAGGGCTGACTGCCTTTTGGTTGTGAAGTATTCGTTGCTCTTTGCGTAAGACTGAGCCTAAACTTATTGGACTCAACATTTGAGAGCAGAGACTACTCTTACAATAGTTTGAGAGATTGTTTGGAGACTTACCTGTTGTGCGACTCATCCGAATAGGTTTTAAGCAGAAAATGGCCGAACCATTAGGTCTCTGCAGTTGATACTCGTTTTACTCGGTGTTAGTTATCTCACGACGACTCTCGCCTGACATAAGGCTCACCACTACTCAAGTTATTCAACTTTAATCATATGATTATATAATCAAATTTTTTGTGAATCTTCTCTTATGTTTTGGTTTTGAATTTTAATTTTAATCACAACTTAAGAGTCTATTATCCGATCGTTATTCTCGTCCCACGTATTACCCGCTGACAGACATACCGTTCAATCATTAGCTAACTGTCAGATCAGAGGTCTGTCCTGTTTGTCGACACCACTGAACTTCCAGTCATTCATTGGATTCGTTTGGAAAAGAAAAATCTCTTATTGAAAGTGACTCTCGATTTCTCGAGTTTTGACTAATGCCAAGACTATGTCGACTGCAATAAGTTTGCGTCGATTTGGGACCACTTCTTACGAGAATGTCTGCAACCGTTGCGCTCATATCGTCTATTCAGCTGAAAAGATCGGACCTCTGAAGGACTTCACGTTTTATCACCACAATTGCTTCAAATGTCACGTCTGTGGCACCAAATTGACACTTAAGACATACTTCAATAACCAACAGGACCAGGATGACAAACAGGTACCTCTCCTTTTAATTTATTTATTTGCCAAAAGTTTATAGACTTTTCACAGAAATTTGTGTTTTTCTACATTTTTCCCAAAAAATATTGAGATTTCAAAATCTATTTATAAAAAAAAGAAGTTTTTTCTCATTATTTTTAGTGAATTCTCGTTTTAATTGAATCTAATTTTTTGATAAAATGTTCGCCAATTCAATCTCTGATCCAATGATTGATCAATTGGGCAAAACTCAAGAAAACATTTTTTGACAGTTTTGGAGTATTTTTTGAATGTTTATCCCAAAAGATATACGATTTTTCATTCATTAATTTTCCGAAAAAAAATCTAAAATAGTTAATGATTTTACAGTCGATGACTGAAAATCTTATCTATATTTGAATTAAATGCAAAATCATGTGTTTGTCTTAAATGCTGAAAACAGACCACAAATATTTGTTGAGTAAATGCCCGTAAATGTCCTCAAGATTCAGGATATTTACCATCGATTGTCAAACATTTGGAAATCAATAATAAATCCATAAATTATTTGTCAATAAAATTGAGTTCAAACAAATTTCAAAACTGTTCCGGATTCATTTTGGCTCATTTGAATAGAACCTCAATTTTTATTCACTTTTATTATAAAAATTCAATGAAATAAAAGTTGTTTTCCATAGTTTTTGATTTGAAGTTCACTGTCCCTAACAATTATATTCTGGGCGGAAGTTTCAGTCCATCGAAAGTCACTAAAAATACAATAAAATGCAAAAAAAAGTTTTATATAACTTTGAATAACAATATTCTGCTCTCATTTCTATCTAATCTTAAATTAATAACTTTGAGTCATATCTCAGACGTCTATCAATTTCTTTGATTTTTTGCTTTATTTCCTTAATTTAATCAACTCTTGGGTGAAATCAATGAAATCAAGTCTTTGTTTTGATTTTATCACAAAATCAGCTAAAGTTTCAAAATAATTGTTTGTCTAAAATTATAATCATTTTTTGTGTTTGAATTTTGATTCTAATGAAAATCAATTTCAAGGATAAATAGAAAATTTTAGTGTCAGTCAACAAAAGGGAAATCCATTTGAATAAAAATAATTAATTATCTCTTGTATTGTATTTGAGCGGAAAAATTCTGGAAGTATTCATAAAAATCTCATTTATATAATCTTTTTCGTCATTTGTTTCATTAGGAATCCAGACATAGTTTTGTCAGATAATAGAAATATTTAATCTTGCTAATATTTTTCTTCATTCTTTTATCCAAATTCCAGTTTATTTATGTTTTATTCATTTGTTGCTCGAATACATGTATAGAAGAGATAATAAAATAAAATTTTTGAGTTTTAAGCAAAAAAAATGTTTGGACGCCATTAATGGCCATATTTTCAAAGTTTTCGCTTTCATTTCATTTCTGAAAAACACATTTCAAGTGAAGAATAAATGAATAGTTTTTGAGTCAGTCATTGCTTTCCTGTTATTATACATCGAAACTAATTATGCAAAGACTGCCTTCAGGTCACACATTATATTACCTCCACTTCGAATGGTTTGCGAGGCGTCCGATAGAGTCTGTGCTGTCTTTCGTGCGGAATAAATATCGAATGAAAAATTGGTGAAAAGCTCCCGAACCCCACCAATACTGTATATTCGAGTGATTTGAATGGCTTTCCCATAAGAAAATATGGGCTCTTCTTATCATTACATTAAGTCTAACAATCGTTGCGTATGTAATGAGTTATTCGTTATTTTAGTTCACAAAAAAAATTCAGTCTAATGTTTGGCATATCATTATTGAGGCCTCCCTTTCCCTCGAAAGTGAATTTAAAGTCATTTTAGAGGAAACGATGAGAGGAGTCATTCTCTGAAATCCATAAAATCAGAAATGAATGGATATATGACTCAATATTTTCTGCTTTAAAAATCCATTCAAACGATAATTTGGCCAAAAATTTTGATTTAAGCAAAAAATATTGAGTTATTTGACCGAAAGCCAAACAATTATCAGACATTCGTTTAACTAATTATAAAAAACACTTTAATTTCAGACATCAATGCAAGCGATGCCCTAATCGTTGAAAAATCTGGACTCAAATCTGTTTGAAATGCAAATCAAACTTTTTTTTTCCAAACAAAACAAAAATATTTATTTTCCGAATCCAATCCAAATCCGGATCCAATGGCCAAACATTTTAAACATTTTTTTGTATTTTTCTTTAAACGCCTGAAACTAAAGTAATTTTGAGTCAAAAAAAACAAATCAGAAACGAAACACAAAACCAATAATTTGAATATTCCTTCGAAACGGTGTATGACTTCAACCTTACCTTCAATTTAATTGATTTTGAAATTATATTTTTGTTTCAAATATCTATCGAATATCACTTGAATTTAAATCATCTAATTATTTGATAATAGCTTTCATTACAATCTTTTAATTTCATGTTTTAATAAATTTTTATCTGAAAACATAAAATTTTTATTGAATGACATAATTTAAATTGAGCAAGGTAATGGTAAAGGCAAACAAAATTCATGTAATTTAATAAATTGCAACTTTTTGTGTTTGGAATTTCAATTTTTCTACATGTTATAAAGTTGATTGCCCCTGTTATTCTCATTTGAAATTCAAAAAATAAAAATGAAAAACAGTTTCCTTAAGCTTAAGAAAATTCTTGTGGTTTTCCAAACATTTTCTGAAATTTCATTTTTAAACGTTTTAAGTATTGATTACTCCAAATGATTGCTCACAAAATATTAATTGAATACGAAATCCATTATCTTATGAGAGATTTCATTAGTTTCGAAGTCATTTAAAGCCATAATAAATCAAATCAGAGATTAAATTAATTTCTTGGAAAAAATTTTATCAATAAATTATTTTTTCGGTAAAATTGATTTCAAAAGCTGTCAATAAAAATAAATTCAGTTCATCGCCGATGAAAGCAATGAGAAACTAATGATAAAACTGACCCAAACTCACTCATAACCTTACTCACTCAAATCTAGAGATGCTGGTAGTGTTAGTAACAACTCTTTTCATGTAATTGAAAATCATTTTCTTTTAATTACTTTTTTTAAAAACAAAATAATTCATTCAATAATAGTTTGATTAATATTCAGACCATGAATTCATTCAACTCTTTTGCCAAATATTCTTCTAATCATTTCAACAATTTTTCAATTACTATAGTTTTTGGTTCTATTAAGTAATAAAACAAAGTCAGAGTTAATGCGTTTTTTTTCCAAACTCTAAAAAAACGATTCAATAAAACATTTAACATATTCTTGGCTTAAGAATCAGACCTTAACTCTAAAATAGAGACATTATTTCTTTATTTGAAAAGTAATTTTCATTGAGAAACTTGAAGTCAAATAATCGTAAAATTTATTTGAATTTAAATCACAATTAAAGAAAACCGATTCCAATGACAGCTGTGTTTGGATTCTTATCAATAGATTTAATCTTTTTATTCATTAAAATTGAGATTTTAATTGAACCAAATTTATTCATTTAATCACTTATTTAGTCATTAGTATTGAATTTCATTGGAATCTAAATCATTTGATCGAAGTTTTAAATAGAAAAAATAATGATCAAGGGACTAACAAAACACACACATCTTATCAAAACTATAGGCCACGAACTGCCCCTTTGGCTAACCCTCTAAAAACATTATACAATCATAAAATCTGTGAATAATTAAGTCATTATTAGAATCTATTTAAGGATACAATTTGTCATTCATTTAATTTTATCGATTGAATAGAGAATCAAATTATGATTTTAAATGAATTAAAATTAAAATTCATTTCATATCGAAATCATATTTCAAAATATAAAAATAAAACTGAAAACCAATAATAAAAGCAATGATTTTATGATTAAAATTCAGTCGAAAAAAAAACAAATTCTCGACTTAAGAGTCCGTGAAATCTCTAATATTAATATTTTTCTGATAAACTATTGTATAATTTAATTACTCTAACCGTTGAATAAAAAAAATGGTCGATTGGGTCACGACTTGAAGAAGTAAAGCATGAAATTTGTTAAATTAGTATTAGTTTCGACTTTGGGAACAGTGTTGAGGTGTGTCTTCTCTAATATGGCTATTATTCTGAACAGAAACACGAACTCAGGTTTTAATTGTTATTCGATTTCATACAAAAGACAAACAAACAAAAAAATCTCTCAAAACTTTTTCCAAAACTCATTTCAAATTCAAGGGACAGGTGTTTGTCAGTCAGTCTTTGACTCCTAAAATGTTTAAAAAACTTTCTGGAAGTATATAAAACTGTAGGAGTTTTTCAACAAAGTTTCATATCTATGATAACTGTAATAAGGGATGCCTTTAGATGTCTTGCAATAGATGTCTTGCTCAATTAGCCCACACAATCAAATCATGTTTTGCCCACACATTTAATGCACTGAATACACCTTAGCGTAGAATTAACACCAAATGAGACAAAACTCAACAAAACTGTTTCAGTCACTCAATCAATAGAAGCAGAGCTTTAGTTAAAAAACCTTTGAATTAATTGTTATTTTTGTGTCTTTTGTCTAAAAATATTTGTTTTGTCAAACAATTAGGTCTACTGTCAAAGTCATGTCCCGAAAACAGGTCCGGGAAAATTAGACGGCTTTTCTGTGGGTATCAAAGCAGCTCTGAATGTCCCCAAAACCAACCATTTGGTGAACGACCAAATTAGAGGCTCCGGAAAGGCTACGTTCAATGCGGATGCTCTGGGCATCAAAACAGCTCTGACTAACTCTAAACTATACGACAACGATCACACCAAACACAGGGAGAGTATGGCCGGACATTTCGATGCGTCAGCACTTCATATACAGCATGCGGTCAATCAGACCCGACTACAGAAGATATACAAACATACGGGAGTCGAGAGTCGGATCAATGAGTTTCTCGTGAGTCAAACATTTTATCAAATATTTTATTGTCTGAAAAATTTGGGAAATTTCTGTAAAAATTTCGGATTTGATGAACAGATGTGTGAGAAATGAATTTTCTTTTCCCATCAAAACCTAACCTTTAATTCGAGAGTAAAATTTGGAGCGAAAGAAATCCTTTTAAAAAAATGACTGAAACTCCTCTCAAGGAATTCACTATTCATTTGGATTCAATCGACTGTTTCACTGAAGAAATGTTTTTTTTCAATTCAATAAACTATTGATATAACGGTTTTGATTCATAAATAAAACGTCAATTCGTTTCATTGATTAGTGAAGTGAAACCGTTTTTTGTTTAAATCCTTTAATTATTTATATGATTAGGAAAGAGAAGAGACGTTTGAAATTCACAATCAAACAGCTAATGGGGGTGTAGCCCAGGATCTATTGTTTTGTTTGACTACGGGTTCACCAATTGTTTTGTCATTCAATGATTAGTGGCACTCATTGAAACAGATAAGGAGTACAGTTATGGCATACCTCTGGCACAGCCGTCAAACAGTTATCCTATTCTGACGTTTCATTTCCTTATTTTTCATTCAAAACTCTCAATAAGTTTAGCCGTCAGTCAACATATCGTATGAATAGTTTGGATCTTAATTTAGATAACCATTAGATTCATATCTAATATTCCTTAATAACAGATCCGCTAATAATCAAATTTATTCCGAATACAAATCTATTAATAGATTTATAGGCATTGATCTGAACTTCAGTCAAAACTATACTTATATTCATAGGAATATTGTATTGACTGACGGATAATGATCTTTAGATTAGAGACAAACACTTAATTAATTATGAATTAAATACATTTCTATAATGTTCTGAATATATAAATCGTTTTCAATCGGTTTCCAAATCGGGTTAAATATAAGTTAGTTATGAATTTTGCTCCAAATTCAATGGGAGTGACTCTGAAAATAGCAATTCATAGCACTTTTATTACTTTTGTTTTGTTTATTATTCATTTGGTTTCTCTGCTTTTGGGTTAAACCAATCGATGAATTAGTTATCCATTGAATTCAACTTCAACTCAATTCTTCATCAATTGTTTAAATCTGTTATAAATTCTGATTTTCCGATCACTTAATGACATATTAAATGAAATAAATTTTCACATAATATACAAAACATCGAAGTTTTGATTTGATTCAAGAAATTGAATGCTATTTGAATCGTTTAAATGATTTTAAATTTTTCTAAATTGTGTTTCAAAAAGGTTTTAAATGTCTTTTAGACTCTTATTATTATTTATTATATTTTTCTTCTTTTGAATTGTTTCAAAGTTTTAACAGAAATTAAGTTTTCAATGAATTTTATTCTTAAAATTTTAAAAGTTATTGAACTAAATCTAAGTTTTATAGTTAAAGACATATAAATACAATAATAATATCTTAACATTTGTTTCCTATTCTGAGTGAACTTAAAATCATTTTTTAGAAAACCATTAAAAGAAAAGATTTGATATTTTTGTTTGAAATGTGGAACAAATACTCTTATTTGGCTATTAATCCCACATTAACTGGAAATTGAGTCAAATACTCGATATCTGACGCTTTTTTTTATAACAGATTCAATGATTTTTCATTTACTATAAAAAGTATAACTTTTTGGAAACTTTTGCCAAAAAATATAATTAAAGGCTAAATAAATAAATATTAGCAACAATTTACTCGATATTTATCTGAGATTTTTGCATAATTTCAGATTATTTTTCGCTCGAATTTCATATAATTTTGATAACAAGATTCAGATCTAGTTTTCAAACGATTTTCTCATATTTATTACGAAACACAAAAAATCCTATAAATTATTCTTAAATATGAAAATATTTTTTTTAATTATTTTTTTCATAAGAATTTGTGTTAAGTTATGAAAAGCAGTACTAATTCATAGGACACCGAATCCTTTTGTTTAAATTACTCGAAACCATACAAAAGGCTTGCATTTGATTGTGAGCTCATATATAAGTAGAGCTCATAAACATATTTAGGTTGTCCTCAAGCCTTAAAAATTTTCTTTGTTTACCTTCCGGGTCAGTTGAGTCGGGAATCGTTAACAAAACTATTTAAATGATTGAAAGGACTGATGACTGATATGTTTATTAAATTGTTGAGGTAGTGGTGCAGTTGTGCTGATTGTCTCCCATTCTTACAAACAATACAAACATAAAGACTTGAAATAACACTTTAGGACAGGTTTTCAACCAGTTTTGGCTTCCGTGTGGTTCATATATGTCTACAACTGTTTCATTGTCACAATTTTTATGACTTTTGATAACTGTTTAATAAAATTCTTAATTAATTTCAAGACTTGACTCAAACTTTTGTCTAATATTTGCAAAATTAGTCGTTTGTCGACTCATTTCAAACGAAATTCGTTAAAAAATATTAATATTTTTTATTTGAATTCTTTTTTCGGAAAAAAATCTGAGAAAATATCTTTCACTTCAAAAGAGAGTATATATTATATAAATGTTAATAAATTGCGAATCACTTGAGCATACAATATATCAATGAATATATGGTTATTGTTGCCGACCCTTTGCAGACATGCACTGGTAGTCATGCATTCCTTTTGGATGACTTGATTCCTAACAGAAGAATCTGAAGAAGAGTTTGAGTTACCATTGTATGAGTCTTTCCGACAAAATAATCGCAAATAAACCGCAAAATATATAAATAATATTTAATTTATTTCAAAGAAATATAACAAATATTAAACTGAAAGGGAATTTACTATTGATTAGAATTTTTGAAAAATCAAATCAATTTATGACTCTTTTGTTATTCGTTTTAATTTATCTTTAATACCATTTTTGTTGATACGTTTGACTTTGAGTTCAATATATCCTTTGAAATGAAGTTTTAAGGTGAATACGCAAGGTGATCCGTCGGTATACCCTTTTAAACTTCTATATAATTAATGCAAATTTATTTAATTACTTAAAAACTGTTAATTATTCCCTAAAAAGCAAATTAATTGGCAATCAATTAGTTTGAAACTCATATCGTGTTCTCAATTGACATACAATTCAATTATGTTTTTTGAAATCTTTTAGTTTATCTGAAATTTCTTGAAAATTATTCTGTATTTCAGTGAATGGTATCGTATTTCAATCGGTTAACAATGAATTTAAGGCATCAATAGTTTTATTTGTCAGTCGTTTTCATTGTTTTCCACTCCGTTTCTCTCTTTGTAGACGTCTTTTGCAATCATTTGAGATATTGTCGACACTTATCGCTTCTGAAGTCATGACTTGAAAAATGTCTAAAAAACCTTAAAATCAAGTTTTAGTCAAACAATTCGTTCCAAATATAAACTCTTTTTTTAAGAGAATTGAAAATTAATTCAAAAAATATTTATTGAATTATGTATTCCTTCCGATAGATATCTAAATTGTTTTTGAATTTAAATCATTTGAAATGAGTATAAATTTTACATTAAATTTCAAATTCCTTACGACTTATTGTTTGAAATAAATTAAATTTATTCACTCTTTTGAGTCATAAATAATATTAAAAATTCTGAATCAGAGAAAGGCATACATAAAACGAAACCTCTTTTATATGACATGATATGCAAAAAACACTTTCAAATGGGAAAACAATAAACTCTTTATTTTTTAATTTATTCAAAACAATAATTACTTCTTATGTAGCGATGATTTCACAGCGTTTTTGGTTTTTAGTTCAAAAGTAAAAAAATGAGACATAACTCAAAGTCAATAACACCTTACAGTTTGAACTGTAAGACATCTTTAGATATATTTGTCATTTGACTCTTTATTTGGGACAGAATATTGTGGGCGGATGTGAACAGCACTCAATACTTTTTATGCGTTATTTTGTTCTCAGATTTAATAAAAATGTTAGAAAAAAATGAATTAAATTACACTACTTTTGGCACAAAATTGATTTTGTTTGTATGGGAATGAGAAAAGTCTGTCCCATATTTCTATCTTCAAATGAAATAAGTCTTTATTTCGATCAAACGATTAGAAAGTGATAATTATCTGAACTTTTTTCAATATAAAACAAATTAAGGTCATCACCAGTTGTTCGTTGGGTTTAGTATTTGTTTTTTGTTTTCACACAACTATTCACATAAGTCTAAATCAATGGCTAAATATTTACTGAAAAGAGTCATTCAATGGTTTACTCAAACAAAACTTCATAAGAAGTGCTTTCAAATGAGAATTCGAGTCAATGGAGGCAAACATCAGATCTATAATTAAGTTTATAATTAAATCGATTACCAATTGTTTCGGAGTTTCGATTAAAAAGAAATAATAAATGAATTATCAAATAATAGTCAGAATTTGTTACTTCCTGTCAATCACTTGCAGATAGACTTCAATTAAATATTTTAATGCAACGAAACATACAATTATTTTCTGATCACATCTTCAATAATAGACACGAATTCAATTACAATCCATAAGTTTTCTCATGACTTTGAGAACATCAAATTTGTGGTTAAATCCTGTAATCGATTACTTGACTTTCGTATCAATCGATTAGTTCTTGTCATCAATTTCTTAAAATATGAATAAATTTATTTTTTTCTTCTCCAAAGGATACCGAAACTCAACGAAAGCTGGAGATGAGGCACAGGGCAGAAGAGGACGCGCTTTACAGACAGTTCTCAAAGAAAAGAGCCGAAGAAGAAACTAATATTAGTCATCAAATTAAAGTCTGTTATCAAATATTTTTTCTTTATTCCAATGAATTGATCAAAAATTCGTATATTTTATGCCTTAATAGGAGGAGTGGGAGAAAGAGTTGGAACGAATCACTTCTCGATATCAACACGAAATCAATACCAAAAAGAAAAGGATAAGTAATGACGAGGAGAAAGCCCTCACATTAAGGCATCAAAAGGAAAGGGAAGACTTAGAGAAGAATATGACCGTCAAATTGGACCGAAAAAAGGAATCCCTGACCAGAAAACTGTTGGAACAGGAAAGACAGGCCACCGCTGAACTCGTGGACAAACAAAGTCGAGAAATGATGAATTTGATTTCGGAAAAGTTCAATGAATTCTCTCAGGTATTCCCCAATATTAACAATTATTCAAAATCAATAACCTTGTTCATTTTTCAGACTAACGAAAGGACTTATATAAGTCCAGACGAGCCGCCAATAATGCCATATCCAAGTCAACCGCCCCCTCCGAGTCCTCCATTGATATCAAAAATGGATATATATTCGGATCCGATTGTGTTCACAGAGTTGGACCAAATCGCTATAAATGTATACCTTTTGACCATTCATTCAATTGATTGAAATCATAACCAATTGTTTTCTGACTGTTAGGTCGCGCGCGAAGACCAGAAGACGTTCACAGATTTGGTCCGACTATTGATCGGAAGTTGTATTACAGACGTAGAGAAGGCCAGAGCTATCTTCAGATGGATTACAGTCAAGAACTTAAATACAATTAAATTTGATGACGACATTAATGCGGACACACCTATGGGTATACTCAGAGGCATAAAACACGGCACTGAGAGCTATCACGTCCTCTTCAAACGGCTTTGTAGGTGAGTCGGAGTCCGGTTCTCTGCCTTAGATTGCCTTCAATTGGATTTAATTAAACATATTTACGATTTAAATGACTCAAACCTTACGACCCCTTTAAATGGTTGTGACTTTTGTTCACGTCTTCCAAAAGTAATTGTCGCGTGTATTCAACGGCCAATTACTCAGCGCCAGAAAGTCTTGACCCACTTTCCCATCAATTCAATTGTGTATTCACTGGACTTGAAATCCGAAGCAATAGATTTTCATTTTGTTTATCATTTTTTACGTCAAATTAGAGGACATTTTATTTATATTCAATGTTTTCGTATAATTAAATAATTTTCTATCGAATATTAATACTGTTTTAACTCATATAAGGATTGCCTCTTTTGGTCACAAATTATTCTCAAATTATTCAAAGCAGTGGTTAAAAAGGGACGGACTTTGAATACATTTCAAATTAATTATTCATAAAATCTAATTATTTTTATTTATATTGTCTTCCCATTCACTCATTTAAAACTTTAGTCGACTTTTAATTAATAATTTTTGCAATTATTTTATATATGAGTTGAGTTCAACTGATCTCAAGTTTAGATAAACTTTTGTCAAATAACTGGAACTTTTTAATCATATTTTTTGAACAAATATTTCCTTTTATTACAAAATTTGTTAATTAATTCAAAACTAATTTGTGTTTTACAGTTACGCGGGTCTGCATTGTGTTGTCATTAAAGGGTATTCAAAGAGCGCTGGGTATCAGCCCGGAGTCAGATTCGAAGACAATCGGTTCCGAAACTCTTGGAATGCAGTGTATGTGGCGGGAGCATGGAGATTTGTCCAGTGCAATTGGGGCGCAAGACATCTCGTCAATGCCAAGGAAGTGCCCAAACCTGGAAGCAAAGGAAAGTCCGATAGTTTGCGATACGAATACGACGACCATTACTTCCTGACTGACCCCAAAGAGTTCATATATGAGTTCTTTCCGCTTCAACCCGAGTGGCAACTCCTCAAAACGGCGATCACTATCTCTGAGTTCGAAGAGTTACCATTTGTGAGATCACTTTTCTTCAGATACGGCCTCTATTTCACTGATGACGATATGAGAGCCGTTCTCTTTACCGACAGCTCCGGTGCCTCCACCGTACGGATAGGAATGCCTACAAATATGACTCCGAGTCTTATATTTCATTACAATTTAAAATTCTATGACCGAGAGAGCGACTCATTCGATGGGATCGGACTCAAGAGGTTTGTTATGCAGTCAGTAGTGGGCAATACCGTCGCCTTTAGAGTTCACGCTCCATGCAGTGGTTCATTTATCATGGACATTTTTGCAAACGCCACTACCCCTCGAGAGTATGTGACGGGAGAGCCCATGAAATTCAAGAGTGTCTGCAAATTCAAGATTGAATGCGACGATTTGCAAACAGTTATGGTTCCCCTCCCAGACTGTGCCAGCGGTGAGTGGGGGCCTCTCAAGAGTACCCGACTCTTTGGACTCATTCCTCTGACACATGAGGACGCCCTCATATTTTCGGAACGGACTCTTGAAATACAGTTCCGAATGTCGCGACAATTGACTGATTTTATGGCGTCTTTGCATAAGAATAATATCGAAGAGAAGAAGCTCTCGAAGTATGTCTCGGCTCACGTCGAGGACGATATCGTCACCTTTTTTATGAAATTCCCAGAAGACGGACAGTACGGACTCGATATATACACCCGAGAAGTCACTTCAGAACTGTATTCAGGAGACAAACAATTGCTGACCCATTGCTGCAAATACCTCATTAATGTCGGCACTAAAAGGAACTGATTCTCTCTTTTTCTCTCTTTTTCTTTCAATCATTTTATATTAGTTTATGTTTTATGAGATCTGACGCTTATTTTTTACTAAAATATGTTTTTATTAATAGATTTTAAGTCAAACAAAACTGTTATTTAATGTACAGAAATATAAGGCTTTTAATTGAAGTTTAATATCAATCCAAAGTAAACTCAAATCAATTGAAATAAATTATTTTATTTGACGTTTTGTTATCGATTTTATCATTATTTTAGATGTTTTTAATCAATTGTTTACATAAGTCTCTAAGAAATGATTGAAAAGTATTTTTGATTACATATTTTGAAAGGCATGTGATCTAAAACTTATCTAAACTTATTGTAAATGTTTGACAAAATCAATATTTTTTTCAAAACTATATTCACTTAATTCTACTGAAATTAAGATAAAAATTCATATTTGATATAAACAAACGAAAATAGTTTTATTGCGAACACAAACTATTTTTAATTAATTTTAAAATTTATAAAATAGTTTTTCTAACGAAATAAATCAATCAAATGTTTGTTAATACAATCTTTCCGTCAAATTAAAACATTTTTTAACCAAATAATACCAATAATTGATAATACATTATGTATTGATGAATGTAAACCTGGTTAAACCAATTATATATGAAATTATCGATCATTTCACAAAACTTATCAAACCTTAAGTTTTTTTTTCAAAATATCAACAAATCATAAGACTTTCGAACGAAATGATAAAATTGTAAAATATCTGTATTTTTGAGAAGTCTTATCTAATTTTGAAAGAATAAGGTAAAGGAGTTTCACATAATTTGATTATTTTTTGTAAATTATTTAACAAAACTTTTTATGTATTAACAGTTGATTTGATTTTGTTATAAATATATATTATTTTCTCATTTATTTTGTTTAATTAAAGAAAATTTTAGCTCAAAATACTTTTTTTTGAGTCATTTTTGAAATAAAGATTTAAAACAAATCTAAACTGATTTTAAAATTATTCAAATCAGATCTCCCATTGATATTGAACCTAGTTCATTCATTCTGAAACCTTCAGCGCCAAGACTTATGTTTTTTCAAAGTATTTAAAATCAAACAAAAAATTAAATTCAAAGAAAATGAATAAAAGAAATGAAGTTTTTATTTGAATTTATGAATATATTCAATGAAACCCAACTGAAAGTCGAATAAATAATTAATTATTCAGACATTTAATGAAAATTTGAATTATTTATTGAGACAATGCATTCAATAACCAAAAAGTATTGCTTTATTTGAATAAATTATTTGAAATACTCTGTAAATTCATTAATAAAAAAAATATCTAGACCATTGAAAGTTTTCCAAAAATAGGATTTATTCATTGAATTACAATAAATAATTCAATGGAAAGCAATGAGTAATCAAATGAGTCAAACGTCACTTTAGGCCAAATGACTAATACATCCAAATTTTTATTATATAACGAATTGATTGAATGAAATTGATTTTCTCAATGCTATCATTGGATCTGATTTGCATAGAAATCCTTGTATTCAAACAATATTTATTATGATCTCAAATAAGCTCTCATTGATTAAAATCAAAGAACAGCACAACTCAGCACTGACTCAATGACACCACTAATAGAAAGTCTGGAAGCGTTCAAAAACATCTCAATTAAGTTCATCGATAATAAGCTATTTATTTGTTTATGATTTCTCTCAAATCCAATGCAATGACACGAAACTGTTTTTTGATTGAATAGAGTTTTTCATTGATTTCATTGAAATCTCTCTCAAAGCAAGGATTCGGAGAAGTTTTGGATAAGAGTTGGAAAGACTGTACTTTTCTTTAGATTATTGGTTGCGATAAGACTTAGGTTTAGTCTATTTGGCGAAAAAATTATTTCCGATTCATCTAATATTCATGTTTTTATGGAAAATAACGAATCAATAAAAACAAAATAGAAAAACATTTCATATTTTCATTAAAAACAATTATTTTTCTTTGAAATTGTTTTCTGAGTTTATCTTCAAAATTGTGAAACATATGAAAACTTTGAAAACATTTTTAAAATTAATTTTTTATTCTTTTTAAATAAGTGACAGAAAACGACAAACACATGATTTCTCTATAAATTATTTTACAATTCATTGACTCTATTTTGAAACTATTTTGTCTGTAATTAAAATTATGTAATGGAAGTGAAATGTTTCATAACATTCACCTAGATGCTTTCACGATAAATGAATCAACGCTTGATATGAATCTCTTATCAATTCAAACAAATTGAAAATTATTAATAACCAAGATCAGTTGCATCTCGAAACCTGATTCTTTCAATTTAGTTAACATAAGATTCTGGGAAATCTGAGAATCAAAATACGATTAGAAGTTTTCCTCACTTTTCAACAAATGGTTTACATTTCTGATGGAAACGGAGTTATCATTCAATTATCAAAATCCAAACGAATTTCTAAAAATAAATATTTATTTAATTAAATGATTGAGAGATCAAAATGTGATTAACAGTGAATTTGGCAAAAATATATGAAATTTGAAAATTCAAGGAAATAATGAATATCTCTTGAATTGCATTCAAATCATTCAAAACGAAGGCTTTTTAAACATTGATTGTAAATATTTGTTGAAATTAATGCCTAAACAGATGTTTTAATTTTAATTAATTATCATTTTTATGAAACTTGAGATCCAAATAAAAGAAATTTTTGGCATTTTTCGAGACTTTAATTTCAAATATCAATTCAAATATCAATTTTAATATCAGAATAAAATAACAGAGAATTGAATTTCGAAATAAAAGTCATTTTGCGATAAAATTCAATACTTTCTTATCACTTGTTTTTTAGCAAATATTATCAAAAAGATAGTATCAAACAATTATTATTCAAAGTTTTAAAAAAATATATAATATATATATTAATTAGTCTCTTATTTTACTTTAAATAATAAACGAATAAAACATTAATTAAAAGTTAATTTAGTTTATTCTTGCTCAACTTAATTATAAGATCAATGATATGTAGAATAAACTACCCTGAACATATCAGATCGTTCTAAAAATAAACTTATTTTTCATAAATGACTAATAGAGTCAAAAACAAAAATTAATTTTATTGTTATGTTTGACTGAATTTTGTTGTTTATTGAATCAGAAATTAAATTCAATGTCATTCAGGTTTGTATTGATTTCAACAGAAAAGAGTCGGATATCAGCAAAATATCGTTATTTTTCTCACATATCAGATAACAATCGATAAAAAGGTGTTTTCAACAAAAATTTACAATTATTTTTGTAAACCCTTAAACTTGGACTTGAGAACCAAGGATAACCCAGGAGTAAATTCGATACCTATCTCCAATATTTTCTTGACACTAATTGACCCACATATTGCATAATATTGGAGTATATCGAGTAACGAGTGGTCACTCATCGCTAAATTGAGCCATAATTTGATTCAATCGACACTTAAATTTCAATTCTAACCAAATTTAACTTAAATCTAGATTTTGTCAGACAATAGAAAATGTGATAATAGGCTAATAATGACCGATAATTATATTTAATTTCACTCTTTTTCCGTCAAATCATATCAAAGAACATATTATTAGAGAAATTTTCGTAAACAAAGTCATTAAACTAATTATAGAAATGTGTTATTCATTGCATCTCATTCTCCAATTGTTTCTAATGTTGAGATTATTTTATAGCAATTCATTCAATTTTGTAGTCAATCGTTAACTGATTGCGAGTCATAATAATAATAATAATATTAATAAAAAAATTATATTTTCATGAATTATAAAACTTTTGAGTCATTGAGAAAAGTATAGACTCTTTTGTATGGTTTGAATAAATGAATGCAAAATCAAAGAGATTTGGAGAAAAACGATAACAAATTATAAGAGAATTAATTAAAGTTAAATCAAATCGAGACTTAATTATCTAATTAGTATTCGTAGCGACCATTGAGTCATCCAATCATTTCATTAAATTTAAAATTAGAAACTATTTAATAGTTTAGTTAATATTTATTCAATAAAATGATGAAATAATTTGCGATTATTGACACACATTTCAAATTGATTTAGTTTTAAGCAATTCATCGAAAAATTTCCATTGCCTTCAACTTAAACGACTGACCAGTGCTTGACTCTGAACTCTCGTAGACCAACCTCTGATTTACTCTGAAATGATTTGAACCCCTTCTCAGTAATTTTTTGGGCGATTCACAGAATCTGGGCTCAGGTTTACGTGAGTTTTCATTTAAACAAACGTTTTTGACTCCCATTTGAGGGGAAATTCCATTTTTAACTCTCAATCGTTTGAACAAATGCTCTCAATTGAAGTTTTAGTTCAAAAAAAAATTCAAATCAAATTGATTCAGTATGTTTGATAAAAAGCAACTAGTCACCTTTTCGATAGTCACAAGTTGTCAATAGATCAGAAGTTATTTATGATTTAAACAGAGAATTAAAATCATTCATAAACCAAGTGATTTGATATGCAATTGCTATCAAGTATTTGACAATTCATTTGATTCAATAGGAATTGTTAGGAAAATAACCAAAAGACTGATAACGGAAAAAATATCATTTGAATCAAATAATGAAAATAATTTTTGAATTTTTTCGATTCTATATATATTTCTATTTGGAAATACTTTCTGATGACTAATACCACAGAAATTAATTACAATATGAATAAAAATGTCAATTCTGTCAATACATCTGATTTTCCAAATGGAAAGACTGTTATGTAATAGTTTTTACTAAATGTTGAGCTCTTGTGACCCTACAGTCAATTCGAGTTATCATTATATTTGTTATATTCTGACAATAAATATATTTTTGCGATAACTGTTTAGTTTGAAACGATTCCGATATAAACTTATCTTGTTCACAATAGTTGACAATTCTGTAGACAAACAATAAGACAATTTAATGTTTGAATCGTTTCCAACTATCGATGCATTTGTTTGAAGAGATGTTAGTAATGACTGAAATATATTTTTTGGTTAATTATCTTTTTGTTGAATATCTGTTCGATTGTTAAAAACACATAAAAACAGATGAGTTTATGCATCGATTTTCTGCTACTTTCCTATCATTTCCTGAAAAGTATAGAAACTTCTGGAAAGTTGGAGATAATAACCAAATAAAAGACACGAATCAGCGATAAGTCATTCAAATAACAAACAATTGTCTGTAAACAAAGTGAAACCCATTCGTTACTAATTAAACGAAATCTATTGGAATCACAAAATTCACGATTAATTTCTTACAGAAGAATAGAAAACTTGAAATTTAATTAAATCTGAAAAAAAATATTAATATTAAACAACTTTAACAGTTGTTGAGAAAGAGAATCAAAAGTGGGGGCTGACTATTATAGCCAACACTTGTCTTCACTTTTATTTTTATAAAGTCACGAGTCATGTGAGGAGAGTTCAAGATCATTTTGTTTAAATTGTGCTTCAAAAACAATTTTTTATCAGTCATTAAAATGGTGAGACAGGTCTTTTTCTTTGATAACCCGCGTCATTGAATACCATATCAAATCAAAATATCGTTGAATTTAAGTCCTTCTCATTTTCTTAGACTATTTCGAGAATATTGATATGAAATCCATTTAAAAGTCAGACAATCATAAGACCAGTCCTAACGTCAATTGATTTCTTATTATCTATTTTTTAAATCAATTGAAACCCATTTTCTCTAAAATCAAGTGATAGAGACACTGAGAAAGAGCTAAAAACTTTTTTGAGTCGATACGAGACTAAAATATTAAGTGTTTTCTCGCCTTAAGAATCGTAACCAAAAATTGTTGAAATTAAGCCAAAAATTCTAATCTAATTATGAAATACAATTTCGTCAAAAAACATATCCCGAGGCTATTGATTCACGTATTGAATAATAGTTTGAATTTTTTGGTGAATTTTCTTATATCACATGTTGTGACACATAATGGAGATTAGCAGCAGTTAAAGGATTAATTGATTTGTTGTCTGATCTCATGACACAAACCAAGAAAAAAAAGAAATGATTTTTGAGCCAAAAAAATATTTCTCTAATAATAATTATTTAACGATTCAATGGATTGAATCAATTGAAAGAAAAACATGTTTTTCGCGAAACTTTTTTTCTATTCAATCGATTGAAATGAGTGAATGAGAGCTAATAATAAAAAAAAATCCAAATAAAATCTAATTAAAGTCATTCAATTGTTTTCGAAAATATTTACAAAATTTTGTTGATTGGTGGCATTGAGCTAGATCGATTCTATTCATACCATTATATGAAATTTAAAAAACAATTGATATGTTTATGAAAGGATTTTACAATTATTTGCTAATCGATTGCATTACTTATTAGATTTGATTGAAATAATACTTTAGTCGACAATTAGTGGAAACAAATTCTGTTAATAATTTCGAAATAGTTTTAAAAATATTTTTAAAATCATTTGCAGAGAAAGTGTTCCGTAATCTCTTATTTTGTGAGATGAGCACAATTGCCAGTCTATTGATAGGGAAGACTCACAAAAGGCCTTCACATTCGTTGACAGGAATAATATCTCAAAGGAATTGAAGAATATTTTTGTTGACAACATTTTTCATCGTTTTTTTTATATGAAAGACTCAAAAATATTGATAGTGTGAGCCTAAGGCTTGGGTTAATAGAAATTTTGAGCCGTGAGTTGTTTGAGGTATCTCTGGTTGTGGTCTGTACTCAAATTCAACTCAACTGAACTCAATTACTGAACTAAATCGCAAAATAAAGACTCGGAGGAAGGCCTCAAATAATTTGAATTTCAAAATTATTTTTGAATAAAAATTATATCATTTACTGAAAAAAGTCAATAAGAGGTAAAGTGTGGGCTTTATATACATTGAACGCAATATAATTGGATTAATGTCTATCCAGTTGTGAAATCTGAGAGACAAATGCGGTAATCGTCAGTTGAGTGCACTTCAGTGGCCTATTGTTTTGAAAAATACCCGAAACCCACACTATTTTGAATGACGTGTAAATCAATTGACAAACGAAACAAAAGAGACATTTGTCTAAAATTATTAATTAATTTTACGATTCAAATGTGTGTTTCAAAGGGAAAGGGAAGACACAAATTGGAAACTTCCCTGAATTTCAAACCGAAAAGTAAAAAGTTGTCGAAATCTAAGGCAAAGAACTTGCATTTGGTTCACAACTTGTAATAACGTATTGAACTTTTTGGCGACTAATCCCTTCCGCCTCTGAGTTGTGACTCACTTTCTTACAAACTTTTTTGCGATATTTTTAAAGTTTTACTACAATTTGTATTATTTGAATGCAAAGTGTGTCTAAAGTCATGAGTTGTCTACCTTTCCAACCATAAGGAGTTCCAACTGTTAAGACACTCCAAATCTATTTGGGGTCCGACCTCTTATACTGTCCTTTGTTTAGTATATTTATGGATGAGTTGAATCAACAAATTCATTGATTTAGCACAGAATGAGTTCGTAAGACTCGTCCCACAATTGGATTTCGCTATACATTGGAATTATTGGAGGAAAGCCTTCATTCATATCTTACATAAAAAACTTCCTACACTTTGAATAAAAAAAACTAATATTTAATTAATTATTCTCTCAATTCATTGATATAGTGATTGTCTATAGATATGTAGATTTAGATCTGAACAACATTTAGTGCAAAACCATATGAAAAGCCATTTCCAAGTGAACTATATTTGCCTTTTAATGACTAAAAGTGTAGAACAAATAGTTGTATGTATTCTTACAACCAGTCCTATCCTATCCTCATAACGAGTACGTGATTAGAGTCAGTCCTACGCTCAGCAATTGGTGTCTGCAATGCATCCAAATGTCCTTCTTTTGAGTTAGTGTTTAAAAAGAGCTCAACACTCGGCTCAACACAGACTATAAAAACAGATAAACAAAAACTTTCTTCAGTTCAATGATATTCTCAATTATTAAAAACAAATTCTTGAAAAACATTTTAATGAGAGGTTAAGAGAATTGAAATGAATTTTAATGTTTATAATGGAATAATAATACAACTTTGGACAAGATTATCAAGGCACCACCACCACCACCAAGGCACAAATGAGAGGCACAAATGTGTTTAAATAAAAAATCCAAACCAAAGAAACCGATAAATGTTATACACGTATGGATGTGCTTCGTGTCGATTATCGGAAAAACAAAACAAGACAGATCCTGGCAAATGAACAAGGTGCCTAACAGTTATCATGCAGTAAAAACTACATCTAATCAAAGTTTTATCAGTTGAAAGATCTGACAAATATTTTGTGAATTTCATCATTTGGTTCAATACATGAAATATACATAATTGGGGACCGAATCACGTGAACCTCAACCTCAAGGTCTTACCAATTATTAAATGTTTAATGAAAAGTGATTTTATATCCTGAGCTCTGTCTGCAAAGTTGGCAATACTTCTAATACTTCTAACAGTTTTGTTGGAAAACTTGTCTTTTCATTAATGTGTTTCACTTCAACGCAATCTCTTAAGGAAAGCACTCTTTTAATAAATAATGACTTGAATTATGTTTATTTTGAGAGTCAGCCCTAATCTCAATACAAATTAGAATAAATGTAAACACTTTTTAGATTAAGAGTTAACGACATCTCAAATGATATGATCTCTAAAAACAGATAAACATTTTTTAATAATAAAAATTAAAAGAAATCAAAATATATTTCATTATTAATAATTTGACGTTAAGTCTGAACGACTGAACGACACAAAGAAGTTTCCAGAGTTTTCATTGCATTCATTATAAACAGACGATGAGAGGGAGTGCAGGCATTGCATTGAGGGATGAAATAAGACTTTTACCAACTTTTTTAAAAGTTATTTTCAGAGCAAACGTTTGAAATTTCAATCAATTATTTCATTAATTAAAGAAATCAATAGCAGGAAAATGACTCAAATGACAAAAAATTTGCATCAACAAGATAATATAGATGTAGAAATAATCTTAGACAATTTCATCACTCTATAGTGAATGTCCTTGGTTGCTTTTACTCACTCCTATGGCATAGTATTGCTTATTCTGATTCATGACAACAAACAGCTATAAAACCGTTTGCGAGAAAAAAAAAGTATATCTTTTTGTTATACAAACGGTTGGCAAATGATGTCACGAATGGATCGATGTTTTGTCAGCCAATAGGGAGCTATAGTTTGAGTGACGAAACGGTTTAAAGGGAGGAACTGTTGGCTCTATGTTTGTTGTGTTTTGTATGAAAGCTGTGGTCGTATCCGATGTTAGCTTAGAAATGGCCGAACAGTGAGATGTAAGACAAGACCAGACAAAGTAAGGATCAAACTATTCGTTTGTTGAATAATATCTGCAGAAAGTTTACCATCGGTTCAGACATCAGGAGTCAAGTTATCAGACCATTCGAAGAGAGACCTGAGAAGAGATATCGTCGACAATAAAAACCGCTTCGGAGACAGTCATTAATGTTTTGAATAGAGTTTTTGGAAAAGAAATAGTTTTTTAAAATTTAAATTAATATTTAGTCTTATATTTAACTAATTGTGATATAAAAGTGGAGAAAATAATTGAAAACGAGTTAATAATCGTTAATATCTTTAATAATAATAATGAGAACTCTTTCGTCAATCCATTTGTCCGACAATTCAACTGATGGTAAGTCTCACTAACTTTTGGTCCACTTTTTACTTAAGCCTAAAATGGCTTCTCTTTAGCTATCATTGGCTCTAATGTTATGTAAATTAACAGTAATTTTATTTTTTTTCTCACTTTTTATTCTTTTGTCGCTTAAAATAAAAACTCTTTTAACCGAAATTGAGGTCAACTTATCGTATCGTTTGATATGTTTGTCATTCAATGCATTTACTCTTTATATTAGTTTTCATTCAAATGAAGTGACGCTTAGTTTGCATTTCAAACTAACAATACATCCATTCGTTTGTTTTGATTGCATTGAAAATCACTATTTTTAGTCTCTTCTCAACAAACTCTTCATAATTTTCATTAATAACTATAATCTAAAAACAAGTCAATAGCAGATCCAGTCGTCCGACAATTTTTTTCTCCCAATTGTTATACAAATGAAGAGATTTTTAATCATAGAAATCGTGGGTTTAATTAACTCTTAAGTGACAATCATTTTAACGGTTATTAGTGTTTGGGATGTCCTTCTGATGGAGAAATACACGTCATTTAGTCTGAATTCATGTGATTTTTTTAGTTTTACATTTTGTGTGACTAATGTCTGTATTATTAGTTTAAACATATTTTAAAACAGTTTTTCATAGAAAAGAATAAAAGCGGAAAAATCTAGAAATAAATGTAATGCAATGTAAAGGACGGCTCATATGACTCATTCCCTCAATGTTTGTAAGCAAAGAGTAAATCCCTAACAATCGCTTTATTCAGACAACTGTCCAAAAGACAGTAATATATGGCTTTGGATTTGAATCGTAAATCACTTATATTTAGCTTTCATTCAATTTAATTAATCGTAAACACAAAGGACTGACTTTTCTCAGTATTGCAAATAAGTTAACAAATTGTCTCTAATTTCCAAACAATTAAAACAAAAATAGACTTCAATTCTAAAATCGATTACTAAACAAATAGTTATTTATTACAAACTTTTGGATAATTTCTGTAAACTTCCTTAAAATTGAAATTCAAAGTCGATTAACAAAAAATGTGATAAAAATTAGTCAATTACTTAATTGGGACATATTTTTGGGTCATTTGATTGAATTTTTTATATTTTATCTTATTTTGAGTTAATATTATCTTTTTATAACTTATTATTAACTAATTTGTTGGAAACTATGGAAGGATTTTAAGTTAAAATTAATATTTATATGAATTTTTATTCAGTAATAAAACAACTCATCGAATATTAAAGGATTTCCTATTTTTTTTAAAAAAGATTTCTGGTTTTGATCCCAGTTTTTGTTAGTTAGAGACAAGTATTTTGTGCCAAAATAATGCAAAAACATATCCCGTCCGTAAGATTACGTGTTGTGGTCGGGTTGTGGTGGGCTCTGACCCAACACATCACTCCCTCTGAACTGATCTCAATTATTTTGATTTACATATAAATGATTTGAGACAATGAGAAAAATGAATAAAATAAAAACAAAACTCAATTTTGCATTTGTTTTGGTTTTTCTTCTGTTATGCTCTGAATTATTTCCAATTATTTCATTTCCTTTATATGATATTCAGATGAGTTAAACATTTTATCCTATTTTTTACAACAAATTTATGTGAGTTTTAGTCAACTATTTTGTAAACTAATGAAATATTTGTACGAAATATATGTAATACGAAATTAGAGCTAAAACTTGAGAGCCACCAGTGATTGGCTCTGAGCTGCCATTCCTCATATCTTTTGCTATCATGAGATGGATTCCAGACATCAATCGATGAAAGCATTGCTAATACACTGATACTGATATACAGACACAAGACTTCCCCTTCGATACAAGTTATCAAAGAAATTGAGTTTTTATCTTATATTTGATTTATGATACAAACAGTTCTTAATATCAATCATTTGAATGAATGCTTGTATTAAAAGGAAATACTAATTAATATATTTTTACTCAAAACGTTTCCAATTGTTTTCAACCACTTTCTCACAATTACTGCCCATTTCTCTGATTTTAATCTCTTCCCGGGATTTCTGGGCTTCAGTTTTGTTGTTTTGATGCAGAGGTTCACTTAATTTGCAACAAATGCTGTTTTACTATAAATATCAGAACTGATATCAAAAAATATTTCCAATCATTTATTTGATAACTAAAATGAGAAGTTTTTTTCAGAATTTTCGAAATGTGTTTCAATTTATTTTTGATTAATTTTGCTGAAAGTATTTTCATCACAAAATGATGAAAATACCTGACATTTACTTTACTTTTAGAGTACGGGTAGACCTTTTAGTTTATTATAGTTATAGTTATTTATTAGAATTTCAGTTCCTTTACTTTGAAAGACGAGTAAATCTACTTTAAGATGAAACAGAGTTTATCCAATCGATAGGTTTGCCATAAAATTGTTTATTTAATGATATAATAACCAAATCTAAAGTCGAATAATCGGTTATTTTGGTATCTGATGGGCTACTCTCCAGTTACAGTATGTGGCCATACATTGCTATATCTGTGTTATCTTAAAAAGAGTTGATTTGTTTTGCCTTAAGAACAGAATTCATGTGAGATATTAGACCTAAACTGGAATAAACTCGATTCAAGACATTTGCCATAAAAGGCCTGTCTTTCCACTCAATAGTTATTTTTATGATTCGGTTTCGGTTGAGATTTCGATTGTTTCCGAACTATAATTATCTGTCGAAATGTCGGAAAGTGTTTGGAGGTAATGAAGCGTCGGTTCATCCCTCTTATGGGTACTGCACTTGATTTTAATAGTTTTGGTAAAAACCTGTGGAATAACTGATAGAAATTCAAATTCAAACCTTTATATTACATAATATTTAAGTTTTTATCTCAAATTTAAGGTCATATAACATAAATGGAAGACTTATATTCAGTATTCACATGACTTGACGCCTCAATCGTACGATTTTCAGATACCAATCAAATGTTTAAAAGTCGACTGCATTTTGAGTCCTATATCTAATCGCTTACTTTATTTTGAAGAAAAAAAATCAAATATTTGTTTGATTTCATAACGACTTGTTTTTCACTTCAGACTCATATTAATATCTTATAATAGTTTGGAATCAATTTCAAGTCTTTCAAACAAATCAAAAGATAATTAATATCTTTAATGTTATTATTATTCAATAAAATGTAGTCTTTTGTCAAAAACTTTCTATTTTTGAATGTTTTTCAAAAATAAATATCTTTCGAGATTTAGGATAGACTCCAATGGTTTGATATATTGATTATTGCTATCAATCAATGATTTGTTAATAATTTAAAATGAAAAATAAAATTATTTAAAAATGATTGAGAGCTCCAATAAAAAGGCTTATCTCATCTCTGGCCAAAAGTACTCAATAAATAAATTATATTTGAGTACATTTTGCTATCATTTTTATCATATATTAATTCATTCATAATAATTGTTTTTTATTCAAAATAATGATTAAAATCAATGTTTCCCTAAAAACAAATTAAATTTCAAAAGACTCCCATTTATGTCAATTTCCATCGGATGTCATCCGATTAGTAAGAAATTGGTTGAAAATCAGACCAAAAATAGACTGAAATCAATTTGAGATTCACTCAGAAAATCTGAGACTTTCTTTAATCCAAAGAATATTTCTTTGAATTTTGATCATTATTTTCGAAGGTTAGAGAAAATGGGGAAAAAATTATGAAAACTTCACTCTTCATGTCATTAATCAAAATATTGGCCAATATTTATAATTATGTAATTGAAATGATTTGTATTTTCTATGAATGAATGAATAGATTTCTTTATTTAGAATTTGTAACAAAAACAGTGAAATATCGATCGAAAGAACTCTTTAAATGTGTTTTTGTAGAGAATCGGTCGATAAGTGGGCGAAGAGTTCGTAACAAACGTTACTCTCAATAGTTTTGTTCACATTATTCTCTGCTATTGATTAACATTAGTTTAGGGTATTTACCAATCGATATCTCTTTTGCCGCAGTGGCTATGGATGAGCTCTTGCATAAGCAAATGTGGGCTCTTGTCGAGACTCATTGTGTAACACATTATATGAGAGACTCAGAGATAAATTCAAGTTCAAGGTCTTAATGGAAACCAAACTCGAAATATAATGTATTTTTCGCATCCAATGCATCAATGAATCCGTTTGCAAAGGAAAAGCTGTTCAATAATAGACAATAGTAGATATGGCTTTGCCTTAACTGTAGATAGCGTTGGTAACACAGCTCCGAGTCCTGACAGAGTCCTTGACCATGACTTTCAAATATTCTGAAATTTTAATTACATTTATTGAATGAAAAACACAACACAATTGACTATTAGTTATATAACTTATAAATTGGATTATATTTTGTCTGAAAAAGCGATTGTTAGTACTGTTTGTCTCTGACTTCAATTGATTTCCTAATTATTCCTAAATATAAGGCAATTCTTAAGGAAAAAAACTTTGAAATACATGAAAACGGCATTAAATCGGTGTTTAATTCTTAATCTAAGAGAAAATACCCCTATATTTCCAGTTATAGCAGTTGTTGCGAATACAGTGCCTTCCATTGCCTGTTCCCCTTTAATAGCACAGTATAGCTGTAGGTTTTGCTATTATCCTTGAAATTGTTTACCTCTTCTTTTTTATATATATTTCATTCAAATCTCTCTAATTTTATGGCAATTATTTTGTTGGCATTCGAGAGCTTATCGTCGAATCTATTGTTGAGATGTTGTAATGAATTCTTTGTTTGTCTTTTCAGAGGATGTCTGTTATAATAACGAAAACAGACCGCAAAAGACTAACGAAGTATCGGTCACTTCGGCTCCGATACCAATCCCCGAATCAGGAGCTCAGAAGCGACAACAGCAACAACGAAGACGTAAGAAGAAGCGGACCAGTAGTTCGAGCCTCACCGCCAACACCTTTGCAGACCTCTATACCCTTACCGGCGAATTCCTGGGCGAAGGCGCGTATGCATCGGTACAGGAGTGCAAAAACAATTTTACCGGAAAGAAATACGCCGTTAAAGTGATCGACAAAATCCCCGGACATAACCGGTCCCGAGTTTTCCGGGAAATCGAGATCTTCTATCACTGTCAGGGACACAAAAATATCATTCAATTGGTCGAGTTCTTCGAAGAGCCTGATAAGTATGTCACACATCCCTCTCCTAACTATTCATTTGATTAAAAATTTTATTTAAAAAACGTTTAGATTTTATTTGATATTCGAGAAAGTGAATGGCGGACCACTTCTGGCGCACATACAAAAGCGGGTCCACTTTACAGAGAACGAGGCCAGCCTTATTGTTCGTGATATCGCTAATGCTCTTAAGTTCCTCCACCACAAGGGAATAGCGCACCGGGACCTCAAACCTGAGAACATCCTCTGCTCGTCAGAGGATAAGGTCTGTCCCATAAAAATATGTGATTTCGATCTCGGCTCAGGTGTTGTTCTGAGCGACTCGTCTCCCATCAGTACTCCAGAACTGTTAACTCCGGTATGTTTTCAAATCAATCATTAGTTAAAATGTTTATATAATATATTTTTAATCTGAAGGTCGGATCCGCAGAATTCATGGCACCAGAAGTTGTGGAGGCCTTCATCGGTGAGGCCTCTCCTTATGACAAGAGATGTGATTTGTGGTCATTGGGTGTCATAACATACATTCTTCTATGCGGTTATCCCCCGTTTTATGGCTGTTGTGGAACCGACTGCGGATGGGAGAGGGGGGAGTTCTGCCAATCGTGTCAAGGTCAGTCAGTCCCTTGTTTTCTCTTTTTAGTCCAACCCTTTCTAACGATTCCCTCCAAAACAGACCAATTGTTTACTTGCATTCAAGACGGAACGTATGACTTCCCTGAGAGGGAGTGGGCTTTCATTAGCGAAGACGCCAAAGATTTGATTCGTCACTTACTGGTGAAGGACGCGAGTCAGCGCTACACCGCAGAGATGGTCCTCAATCACCGATGGGTTGCATGTGGAGGGCCCGGAACTCTTCTGGAGACGCCTCGAGTTATTCGACGCAATAATAGCGCCAAAGATTTGGCCGCTTTTGCGGAGAGCGCTAATGCCATGAAACGACTTGTTCTCAGACATCAGACCTTCAGCACTGACTACTCTTTCAAGACCCGTCTCTCTGCGCATCGCGAGAACGAGGAGTCGGAGCCAATGGCCATATCTTTTAATATTCCGATTACACCGAATTCAGAATCTGGGAGTCCATCCCCTCCTCATCTAATTAATTCATTGTCAGAGAAGTGTCTGATGGCTATCCCGTCCCCATTGAGGGTGGATCCAAAGTTTGCTCAAACGCGAGTCATTCGCGCGACTCTCAGTCTCGGCAGAAGTTTCGGTGAACCGGAACTCATCGGTTTTTGAACTGATTTGCTTTTCCCCCAATTTTTTGACATCAATTTAAGCTTAAAGTTAACCCTTTTTTCTGATTTTCGCCACAATTTTCAATTAAAAATATGTTTTCTTCTGTACTGTAATTCACTTTTTAGGCTTAAATGTCAAAAATTCTAATCTTTTTATTTTAATTCTGAGTTCTATTTATTTGTTTAATATTTTTACAGAATATTAATAGTATTTTGGCTTTGATTTCAATTCCTCGCTTATATTTTGCCGATTTCTTGATTGATAGCATAAATTCTTGAAATGTTATCCTTTTTTTTAAGAACTGTTGTGTCGAAAGTGTATATAAAATCAATCGAGACTTCCATAAAACGCACTGTCGTTAACACAAAGCCATTCCTTTCACTCGAATCGCAACTAATTTGCGTAAAAATTCTCATAAATCAGAGCTTTTGTTAAAATCATTTCATACATAAATCAGATCTAAATTTAGTAATTATTTCCAAATTTGACTTAATTTGCAAAACTAGTCAACAATTTGTTTGATTTAAATCCAAATTTGTTGTCATTCGAGCGAAAGGAAGACTAGAAAAGTCTTTTTTATTGTTTGAAAAGATGAGAGCATATGATTATATACGGCTCTGTTGTCCTCTAAATTAGATATAATCTCAAAAATCAAATCTAAATTTCAGTTAAATATTGAGATTTATCTATAGTTTAGTATAGAATAGCATTTTTCTAATTGAATTTTGAGTGAATATATTGGTTTCAGATCTTTGCAATCGCTCACAACTATCATCAAAACTGAGCGCTTCTGAAATGAGTTAAATTGTGATTACTTTTAGGTTTTTTCAAATAGCAATCTATCAATTAATTGCGAAAAAGTGCAAGTCTTCTGTCATTCGCTTAATTCCTAGTCTTTTAATTATTATTAGTTAACCTTTTCGTCAGTAATAGTCTAAAACAATCACCAAATTTAGGCAAAACTAATATAAATTTTCCAAAAATTCATTTTTTTTAAAATTCTTTTTCCAAAATTCATTTCATTTTTTATTTTTTCGTCAAAATTATTAAATCTTTTCTATAATTTTTGCACTTAATCTAAATTATTGGTAAAAAAAACATTTTTTTTCTCATAGAATAGAAAATAATAAAAAATACATAAAAATTATCAAAATTTCGGAAATTCTATTGAATTATAGATTTCCATAAAAATACAAAAAACAAAAAACTCTTACAACTGATAAAATTTGTGCCTATCGTATGAGTTGAATGTTTCAAACAGTGATATGTCATTTCATAGGATCTTTTAATTTAAATTCTTTTTTCTTATTTGTAATTATAAATCATTTTCTATATATTTGTCATTATTTTCAATTTTCTTCAATTCTTTTAATATTAATATTGATTTGGAATACATTTTGAGTCGAATTTCATATAATTTTCTAAATTAAAAGTCAAACCAAAAAAAGAGTTGAAAACAATTTGTATGTAATTATAAAAAAAAACAAAAATCTTTTGTTAGTTTTATGTCCGAAAATATGTTTCCCTCCGAACTATCATTTAATTTGTGTCATACCATCTCTTCTGTGCCATACATACCATTGAAAACATCATTAAAAACATTTTGTAAATACGATTATATTCGACACAACAAACAACAAAATCTTTAAATATTGTGTAAAAAAAACAAAATCGAGTAATTGATTGCCATTTCCTCTAAAAATCTAATTATTTATTTAATTAGAGTTTAAGGAAAGTCCTAAAACACAGAATATATCAAACGTTGGTTTAAATAACAGATTATATTAAAAGCGATATTCGTTTTGAAGAATATTTACTAATTTTTATGTTGTATTTCGAAATGCACTCAATTTTTCTCTAGAATTGAATTATTCCCTCAAAAAACGACATAAAAGTTATTAAATATTTAAATATAACACAAATTCCGAACGATTTATGAAAAAAAACAAATTATTGTATCGATTGACTGCACACCACAAAGTCGTTCGCAACTAAAAATAATTTTAAATATTATAAAATCTTTTATATTAAACGTTAATTGAATATTGAGTTTAAAGAATAAGAGCTAAAACTGAAAATCTATTATAAAATCTATAAATTAGTACAAAAACTACGATTGGGTTCGAAATCGTTTTATAAATCATAAGATTTATTCACAAATCATAAGATTTATTCACTTTATATATAACTTCCATCCGATTCGCATAAATAATATTTGAAATGTTTGTCGAAAAATAAGTTTTGATTTAAGACTTCTATCGAAACGTTTCATAATTTGTATACAAAAACAAATGAATGGATTAATCGATTGATTAATGAGAAGGCATTTGAAATGTTTTACTTTTCGTACGGTTTATTCAAATTGAATACTGATTTGTACTGAAAACTAATGTAATATTTGAATGAATGATATTTTTTGATCCGAATATTTGATTGAAAATAAAAAGAAAATATTTGAGAAAAAAATTATTCGTTTAATTAATTTTATATTTTGAATCAATTGCTGGAAAACTATTCTAACGAATGTTTATTCTATTCTTCGCTTAACTTAACAATCAATTGATTTGAACAAAAATTTAAGTGATTTTTATTTTCATATTAATAACCGTTTCTCGCGTTTCATATAAAATTGAATACAATTTAATAATTATTAAAAAAGAATTAAAACTAAAATTATTTTTAGAGTAAAATGAGTTAAAGAGAAGAGAAGTTCCTATAAATCGTTAAAAACAAACAAAAAGTGTTTAAAATTATGAAATGATTTACAAAAGAGGACTAAAACATAGAACAAGAGATCGGAATCACATAATGAGAGCATTAATTGAAGTGTTTATCTATTCTGTCCGTTAGTGGTATTGTAGGCTCTCTTAAACTTTTCGAGTGTCTGTTGAGCCCTTTGGACGGCCAGTTCTGCCGCTTCTATATTATTTATGGCATCACTTGAGTTCATCTGAGATAACGTCTCCGAATCGTATTTGTTTGAGTCTATTCCAAGAGCACCCGTCGCAGACTTTAACCATTGCATCGCTTCGTTTTGATTCTTAGGGGGAGGCACTCGAGAGAAGGCCATTCGCTTCGGTATTTCATTTCCATTAGCAGAAGCGGACGCTGTGTGCGTCCCATTTGTTTTGGTGACACTGTTTTCAATCCTTTCCCTTTCGTTTCGGATTTTTTCCAAACCGTTTGTAATGAAGTTTTTGAAGAAATCCGAAGACTTTTCCAAATAAGGCTCTAATGATATTTGGGGATAGGTTTGAGTGAATTCGTAGAGTTCTATCATTGCGTTCTGGTTCTCATCGGTTCCTATTTTGGTCAGAATGTGTGGCAATTCATTGAGAGCCGCTTTACTCATCTTATTTGGGGTCGAATTTTGAGATTTGTTTGTAGTCTTAACCAATTTATCGCTTTGTTTGAGAGCTTTCTTAATATAATGACATAATTCCGATTCCTCCCTGTCCTGAATCAATGTCAAGTGATTGACAATCGATTCTCCCTTTTGATGAACTATAAGATAAGTAAGAGTCTTGATTGTCCTCAAAGGGGTGTCGTTCCTATTGTTCTCTTTCCACCACAAACCTAATCAATAAAAATATAATTGAATTAAGAATTAAATAAAAGAGAAAATAAATAAATACTCGGAAATGATTTGAGGAAGAGATGGACTTCAGCCAAAACTTTGTCGACATCTATGCGTTCGATATAAATGTCGAGATTTCGACATATTTTCCACAAACACTTCATAATCATATCCATGAATTTGGGCGAAGCGTTGATCGAATTACTGACGCAGTCGTGAAGTAATTTAATTAAAGCCGAGACTATATTCGTTGGATCCGAACCATTGATGACAGTCGACACCAAAACATTTACACTTCGGATGATATCCTTATTTTCATTTAATTCAATGAGTTTGGAGTCAACCAAAAGCTGAATCATATGAGACATCAGTTCTCGCAAAACGTCACGACTCGCCCTCTGACCCAAAGCTGGTTTGGAAAACAATGACATCAAAACATTAGTAACTCCTCTGAAGAGGTCGACCGCATCTGATTTGGGTATAGTCTGATCGGCCAAATGTTTAGTGAGAAAGAGTCTGTACTGCATATAACACATAATAATCAATTGATCCACTTTTGTGGTCAACACTGTCTCTGCCTTTGAATTATTGTCCAACAATTGAGACAACTGTGAGAGCGCTTCCATCGCAGCACTGATTTCCTGAGAAGACAACTGCGCCATAACCATATTGAGGGCGACCTCCGCTTTAGGCGAAGAGTTAATCATTTTACTCATCGAACCCATCGATGGAATACTTTTTCTTATCTGAATGTCCGGTAAATTAAGTATTTCGTCGACATTACTCTCTTCGATATACATATCTCTTGCCCTATAAGTCAGTCCGATATTCTTCGGTGGAGTTCTTCGCTCTCTTTTCAGATTAGATCCCATTTGTTGTTCGATTTCATCTAAATTGAGAGACAGCGGACCCATTGATTTGGGCCGTTGTCGGGACATCGTCTTCGATGAGCTCAAAGTCCTGGGAGTGGGCGCCGTCTGCGGTGGGCTCGGAGTTCGAGGCGGTTCCGGTCTTTGTGACATCAGATTAGGAGCACTCGTAATTTTTGCGTTACTGACAGCTGCCGGAGCAGATTGTGGCGGAACGGGTGGCAGTCTATTCTTTGACGCTCTTTTGATTCGTTCCTCGAGAAGACT
This sequence comes from Tectocepheus velatus, assembly GCA_034700625.1. NCBI lineage: Eukaryota > Metazoa > Arthropoda > Arachnida > Sarcoptiformes > Tectocepheidae > Tectocepheus > Tectocepheus velatus. The sequence continues at coordinate 102,729 of JAQIXV010000041.1, read as the reverse complement.
CGAGTCTTTGTCAGAGAGTTGTCCGCAATGTTTGTAAACTCTTTCGCCTTCAATGAAGTAGACCTGAACCACACAATTGAGGGCAGAATTCCTGACGCCGTTGTCTCTGTCGGCAATGAATTTCGCGATTTCTTTCATTGTTATCGAAAGAGTCGACTGACAGACACTGAGTCCACACAACTCTATAAGATATGCCAATTCATCCAAACACGTCATCCTTTGTCTGGCGTTCTTCGACTGAAGACCAGTCATCAGATGAGTGAATATCTTCGACGGGGCGTATATTTCGCGTAACTTTGAGAAGATATCGTGAACTTTGTTCCGAACCGCGTCTTTCGGGTCACCAAACTTGAGAACAATATATGGCAATAAAGAGTTGGCCTCAGCGTCAGACAAACCGATTGAATTGCTTTGAAAGGCCTCAAACATAAGCAGCAAATACTCCAATGCTTTCAAAATGACTGAAGGATTGGTATCGAAAAATCTAATGGCTATCCATTTGAGGATTAAATCACAATTGGCTGCCGTCGCCTCAACATTACCGTTCGTCAGATAGTCTTTCATTAAATCGATTGCTTTTATGTGAAACTTGAAGTCGTAGTGAAAGCAATAGTTGACGAGATTTTGCTGCCATTCGGCGCTAATCATCTGTTCCTTGAGTTGAATGTAGAACTCTTCGCGCGGAGCCGTGAAATTCCATTTGAGTACTTTGAGGGCCTTCTCATCCGCCAATCGCTGGTCTTTCATCTTATTTAAGGGCATTAGCGGTGAATTAGAGATCACTTCTTCTGCTTTTTTGCTGCTCTTTGCAGTGGAAGGGGCCGTCACTTTTGAATTCTTGTTTTTGACCACTAATTTAGGTCTACTTATAGTTGCGCTTTGAGTAGAGGCGGTCCCTTCTGACAGATTGGAATTTGAGCCATTCGTCTGAGTCTTTCCCATTCCATACTTTGGTTTGTCGGAAGTTTTTTGGACCACTTTTTTGGAAACAGGTTTTGGGGCAGTGTTTAGCTCTTCAGAGGAACCACCGATTGATTCTTGTGACGGGATTTTTGCGATATTGGCTTTTGGGGGTCTCTTCACTGCGGGAGGCTTTGTTGACGGAGGGGCGACAGCTGTGGCCGGAATCTTGACCTCTGCCTTATCGAAGAACTCTTTGATTTTAGTCATTTTTATGGCTTCAATGCCCTGAAGGAAAGGAGTCATTGTTTTTTCTCCAACCACTTTCATAGCAGTTCCCAGAGCTTCAGCCGAAGAGTCGCGTACTGTTAAGTCCATGTCATTCACAGTCTATTAAAATATAATTAATAAAATATTTAATAATTTTTCAATTTTTAATACTTTTGTGAGAGAAGTCGTCAGTGTTTTCAATAATTTCTTATTCAAAACATTTGGATGTGTTTTGGCAAAAGTTCTGACTAAGAATAGCGCCGTTTCGCTCTTTATTTGTGGATTTTTATTATCCAAAGCATTAGTGATGTCTTCAGTGATCGCCTCAAGAGTTGTCTAAAAATTAAAAAAGTGATTAAAAACTAAATTCAAAATCAAAATAATTTAAATACCGAAACAATGATGGCATCGATGGCTTCCCTCAGAGCCATAACAACCGTTTGTTTCTTTTCTTTAAATTTTTCAATAATAATAGAAATACAAGAATTGGCGTAAGAATGGAATGACTTCCTCAGAGCTGTGGCCAAAGCGGCCAAACATTTAGTAGCGATCGTAACGACAATTATATTAATGTCTTTTCCAATCATTTTCTTGAGCTGTCGAACCAGATCTGCATAATCTCCGGAAGTAATGCGAGGATTCTTTTCGAGTAATTCCAAGAGCTTTTCGAGCGCTTCCTTCCTTTCCTGCCATTTCTTGGCTTCACATAACTCGTAGAAATCGTTTGGAATTTTAGACAATATGTCGACCGCTTCCATCAGATCGTACGGATCTATTGCTTCCTCTTCGGCGACGGCGACAGAGCCTGTATTGCCGTCCGTCTGATCGGCCGCCACTTCTTCGGCTGTTCTCATCTGTTGTGACCTCAGAAGTCTCGTTTGAAAAGCTCTTTCGTCTTTAATTTTGATGAACTCCTGTTCCAACTCTTGTAACTGAACCGGTTTTAGGTTCTGGAGCTGTGGTTTCAGCGCATCTTTAATCCAACGAAAGAGTTCTATTGAAAGAAGTTTTCCCTCATCTCTGATACTCTTATCCCTATCCTCTAAAAGTCTGGGAATTATCTAAAAAGAGATTAATTTAATAAAAATAACAAAACACTGATTTGAGGCCAACCTTAACGATAGGCTTAACGTTAATGACTTTAACGCCATAATTATTGAGACATTGTTTGATGAGTGAGGCGCTGGCGGCCACTATTTTCGGGGTTTTGTTATCCAAACCTTTGATTAATTCTTCGATAACTAAGTCTTGTCTCTCGATCTCAACGAACATCAAAACGATTTCATACGAGAGTTCTCTTGTCTTGACTTTTGGTGAAGTCAGACATTTGTTGACAATACCACTAATGACTCCTTCCGTGTATTTTCCTGCCATCGCATAGTTCTCAGCGAATGCCAGAACTGCTGACAAACCTTTTTCTTGTGCGGCAGCGTTGGAATCGACCACTAATTTCTTGACGAGTGGCGCATATTTGGCGAACTCTGGACTCTTCTCGTCGTCCAATGTCTGGAAAAGAGAGGCCAACGACTCGTAACCACTGAGTCTCGCCTTCCAGTTCTTCATGGATTGAGACAATCAATAAATTATTGATAAAAGAGATCAATAAAAGACAACAAACCTTATGATTACATCTCTCCTCAATCGAGAGCTTTGAGAAGTCCTGTTCCTGTTCTTCAGCCATCACTTTGACTCACAGGACAATTCAATTTGATTTATAAATAAATAAATATTTTTATTAAAACAGAAATAATATGTAAATCAACTCAAAATGAGAGCCAAATCTATTGACATAATAGTCGTTGAGTTTTGAAATTCAATGAAAAACACTGTTTTTCAACCAAAAGAGTCATTCAATTGATGTCCTATTTTTCCGTTTGGTTTCGTTCACTGACTTAACATTGAAATCATAAATGACTCCCACTTTTGAAATCCATGAAAACGATTGGCTGTTAATAGACTCTCGTCATCTGCTCTCACATTCAAAGCGCATAAAATTGAAAACCTTTTGAAAAATTTTAATTCAAATTATTTTTAATTTACATAAAATATACGACTTTTAAGACATTAATCGTGACTTCATTTATATTTTTTTTTCTTTTAATATAATTTAAAAATCATTTTTTTCTTCACTCGACTAATGATTGAAAAATAAAAGGCGTTATAATTATTAAATATAAAACACAAAGCATTTGACGTTTCTCTCAAAACAAAGCCATTGACAACAAAATGCATTAAAACATAATTAAATTGGAATTAATTTTAGTGATTATCTGAAACATAAACAAAATCCAAACCTTTTAATCTAGTGTTAAGTCTTATATTCAATACGAATTGTGTTGATAGTTGATATTTGATAAAATTATCTCGATCATTCCTAGAACATTGCTAGATAACTTCTATAAACATTTATTTTATTTACAAATATTTATTTACAAAAAGAAATGTTTTTATGACCAAAAGACTTGAATTAAGATTATTGTCCTTGATCAATGGCTCAACACAAATAGATTATCTTAATGTTTACTTATAGTGAATTGTCTTCAGAATAATTTAGGAATCGATTCGTTATATTACAGTCAGAAAAGGATATGAAATGATTTCGTGAATAAAACAAATAAAAATTGTTTCAATTAATTGTGACTTAAAACAGATCTGAAGAGTTGTAATACTTATCAGATTTTAGATAAGAGTTTAAAAAACTGTATAATCGATGACTGAATTATAGTTAATTAATGTAAATACAGGCGTTTAAACTGAAAAACTCCCCGATAAGTCTTTTTTCATTACTTTCAATCAATTTAAGTACATTTTATTAAAGTCTTATAATAAAATATTTTAGTTTTACGGAAGGATTAGTTCAAAGTTTTTATGATTACATTAAATATTTGTAATGTTTTAGTGAATAGCAATTTGTCTAAATTTAAATCAAAATCAATTTATTTCAACAAACATTTGCTTTGAGTTTAAAAGTTTTCAAATATTTTGTGAATATTCAATGAAATGTGATCCCGATTTTTGTGTCAATTGATATGAATTGAAATATCATTCGTGATATTCATTGACTTAATTGACTTAATACTATAACTGAGCTAAAGGTGTGACCTTTGGTTAAAAATATTAGAATATTCATCAAATATTTGAGTCATATATTACTGTAGGTCTGCCTTAAGTTGTGTTATGTCTGATCAGAACCGGTATTCTCTCAGAAGTGATATTCATTATTATGAAAAATTGCGATAAACTTATTGTAATCTTAAGAATGAGTTAATGACCCGAATGTGAGTTAACATTAAAATACGTGTTTTGGTTCTCCACCCGTTTCACAGCCAATATATTCCAACAAATAACACATTTATTACGAAAGACAAGTATTTTAAAGACTAAAACCTGATTCTCTCAAAATTTTTAGCTTTGATTTAGTTTTTTAAAAATCAATTTAATGGTTGAATTGATATTAAGCATTGGAGTGACCGATCATTTCCTATCAATATTTCATTTGATTTTTTGTTTGTTTGAATCAAATTCAGTTCATTTCCAGAAGACGTCTGAATTGTAAATCAAATGCAAAATCAAAAGCAAAAGAAAAAAAAACTAAAACTTTATTCAAAAGTTTATTTCGTAAATCCATTAATAGAGTATTTATTTTAAGATTTGAAATTAAAGCCAAAGTTTTTGTTGTCGTATGAATTCAAATGTTATTTTATGAATTCCCAAAAATATATTCATAAAACTTTATGTGATTCCTCATTTCATCTTGGTAATATGATAGATAGGATTCTGTGTTTGTTATCAGATTTGTTTTATCATGATCAAAATGCGATTTCTTAAATGCAATTTAATAGATCAAAATTTCATGAATATCTCAACCATTCATAAGACAATTATTATAAAAGAGCCCATAATTAGACTTAAATAACACGAGAAGTGATTCAAATAAACGAATTTTATGTTAAATTTAAATATGATTTCGTTTTAAAGACAATTCTTTAAACTATTTCCTCATTTTGTGGAAAACCTTTTCAAACAAATTGCAAAAAAGACTACAAACTATTGATAGATTTTTTCGCAAAATTGAGTCCAATTATTGATAATTAATTTCATTTCTCTCATCAAACCTTTTATTAAATCAAAAGCCCTTTATTTCCCGAATGAATGGATGAAAGTAATACTGTATTTAGTTATGCATCGATTCTCAGCTAACACTTCATTACTGAAAATCTTAAAATAATTTCTCCAAAATTAACTGAAAATCTGGTATAAAAAGCTTTTGTTGTTTTCATTTCTTCACTTTTATTTAGCGATTAATATGAAATAACATTTGAAAAATGAGTGGAACTGTCCTAGCTCATACTAATAAATAATCATATGTCAAATTTTTATTGAGTGCTTTCGAACCTCTACTCATAAATATTACGAAGAGTTTCCATTAATATCATTGAATTGATTGGCAAGAAATGAAAGATAGAAATAAAATATTTATTTCAATTGTTTTATTGATAATCATTTTGATGACAACCTATACGTCAAGCCATTTGTCTCATCACAAAAAGAGAAGAATCGCAAAAAAACTTCTGAAACTTCTTCTCTTAAAACCTCAAACAAAGTTCATAATTCCACTTCCATTACCACTTCCACTGCCACTCCCGTGAGTAAAATCATTATTTATTTTTTATAGTCTTTTCAAACAATAATTTCCAATGAATTTGATTTATTTTTAAAGAATATTCACACAAAAGCAAAGAGTCATTATTAAGGAGAGTGAACCCGAGCCTTCTGCTCACATTCCTGGTGAGTTATTTAATATTCAGCCCGGAATCCAATCATTAATATTTGATTATTCAGTTCACTCCTCTCCCGAACATTACGGCAATGGTTTCTATTAATTGACACAAATTGTAATGAAATGCGAATCAATTGGAAAATATTGACTTTCGTGAGTAAAGCAGTGCTTAACTACAAAAAGCACAGAATCTGTAAATATGTGGGCTTTAAATCACTCCTATTAGGAGATGCTATCAGTTTTTCATTAAATATTTCTGACGTTCAATAAGATATTAATCAAAAGAGAATTTCAAAGGAATTAGCTAACGATCATTCATTTAATTGAGCTAGGACAGGTCTCCCATGGCTCATCGTTACTTCTCATTACATATCATTACTAAATCAAAATTCCAATCGATATCATTATTTTTCTCTTTCTTTTTATTATTGAATATAAAATTACTATATTCGAAACTAAGCTTGCTAATTTCAATTAATTAGAGAACTATATTTACTCTGTATTTTCAATAACCAATTTGACTACATTAAAATTCCAGTAACTTTACTTTGGAATATAATCTAGTTAAACTTGTTCTCATGATATTTTTTTTAAGCATTTCGTTAAACTTTTTAATTGATTTATTGGTTTTTTATTGATTTTAAATATTTATTTAAATTTTATTCAAAAATCAAGAAAAATGTTAAGAATTGAGTCTTGATTTGAGAAATAGAATCAAAATATTTATTTATAATCAAAACTTATCGAAACTAATCATAAAAATTGTTTTATTAATATTTAAGTAAATCATTAATAATTGAATGTAAATAATGTTTTGTCTGTATTTCGTGTCGATTGTCATTAATGTATTTCAGATAAGAATTTGTGTTATAATTGTTTTGTCAGTTTCTCGTTATTCGTCACAAAATATTTTGTTTCAATCAATTCTCTCAATATTTTATTGGAATATAATCATAGAATTCAATAAATTATATCGAAATTCAATTTATATTAAAATCAAAACTAATCTGAATTTAAATTCAATACTAAATGTGATATTCGAATGACTTTTATTTGTTTAAAAATAAATAAAATCAATTAAAATATTTTTATTTAGAAAAAAAGGTAAAACTTTTAAGAAAAGATGGAAATCAAGTAATTAATGGGATTCTGTTTGACCTCAAAATTTATTTTCAGTCAAATTTATGATAAGAAGTGTTCTCACAAATGATCCGGATATCTATAACCAGAGAACTATTTGCTCTCTTTTGTACCTCAAACTCAAGATAACGAACCAAACAATTCATGAATTTTTAATAAACCAAAGAATGAAACAAATGATCGAAAATATAATAAGTTTTTATTGAAATAATTTGATTACAAAATAAAAGTTTTCAATAATTCATAGATAAGAACCAAATTAATCACTAATTTGCGAGACTTTCATAAGCCTCACCTGAAGAGCAAAATAATTGCGTTGAGAAAAGTCTTGTTTCATATGAAAAATATTAGCGTTTAATTCAAACGCCTTTTTCAGTGAATGTTTGTCTTCTATTTGTTTCCACAATTCAATGGCTCTTTCGTTTGACTTCAAAGCGATGTCCAAATCGTTTTGATCCGAATTTTTATCAGATTTTGATTTTATTTCATAAATACGGAAATGATTTCCAGCAGTGATATAGTGAGCGCTCGCCATATCATTAATGGTTCCGTTCGACAGAAGTCTTATCATAATTGAGTTCAATATTTGTTGCGATTGAGATATCAATTGGTTTTGTTGAAGAACTGACGATAACTCGACTAAAGCGGTCACTTCGAGGCCAAGAAGTTGGTGTTGGGAACACATATCAATGCACTCTAATATTATAGTCATTTCGTTGAGAATTTTGGCTTTTAATAGCATTGCATTAATCCTCAGAAATGGGTTAGAGTCCGGCTTCAGGAGGGCTTCGCTGCTCAAAGTTTCTTCTATTAATTGAATGGCTTTATGTTTGTCCCCCTGTCTTGCCTTCAGTTGAGCCAATCGTATGTTAGCTTCCATTCGATCGCAACTATTGATGATTTGAATGCATTTTAGGGCTGACTTCCAATTGCATTGATTCACATTTAGTTCGAACTCAATCTCTGCCAAAGCCTGACAGCAAATGGCATTCAAATCACTCTTATATGAAGAATAGAGTGAACTCAAGTGGAAGAGCATATCCCGTGCGATACTGTATTGGCCAACATTTCGCCACAAATGGAGTGCTATGTTTCGGACACCAATACATGTGTTTTCATTCACGTGATAGACATTGGATTCCCCGACGGGTTCGACAACATTCAGGTGAAGCAATACCTGTGATGTCAGAGCAGCCAAATTGGAGGCGCCGTACAAATTGAGTAAAGCAGCTCTCGATGAGTACGACATCATAAGAATGTCGTTCATTGAGTGCTTTACCGCTAATATTCCGGGAGTCGACGGATGGAGGGATGGATTCACGTAATTGTCGTTTGAATTGTCCGATGAATTGATTCTCATTTTGTCTGATTGTAACTGAGATATGGATGAGATGTACGGCAGTCCCAACTCATTGGCCTTCGTTTGCAAATGATTCAGAAGGAGAGAGATATCGCAGTCGGAGTCCGTCTGAGCCAACACTCTTGAGACCCACATTAGAGCGAATTCGAGACACTTGTCATCATTGGACTCCTGTGCCGCTGAAATACACTCTTTGATGGCCTGAATCGCCCATTCATTGTGACCGAAGTGGGAGTGAAGTATTGCCAGATTGAGTGCCGCCCAACACCTCACCATTTGATTAGCGTTTCCATCGAAGTACGCCATTAGAGCCTCTTTTGCTGCCGCGAACTCATTCACTCGCAAAGCGTTTATGTATTTCAGAAAATACACGTCATTTAAGTCACTGTTTGTAGAACTGATGGCCATATCAGACATCTGACAGTTGTTGCGGATCTGTTCCAAGAGCTCGAAAGGACTCAAAGCCTTTTTTTCATTGATTTGAATTAAATTCAATTGTTTGCTAATAAAGTATTGCATTTGAGGACAGGTTTCCGATTTGTTTTCGATATTAATCGAAGTATTTATCGTATTATTGACTTTACTTTCGTTTTTATCGTTAATATATTCCCGATAATTGTGGAACAGCTGAGAGACAGCACTGAAACTCAGTTTATCGAAGTATAACCACATCCGACGTATGAATAGTCCCACAATCGATGACTTCTGGATATGATTCTGAGAAGAGATTGTCTTCACGTTTGCCATTAATTCCATTAAATTACTTAAACCTTCGTTTGAAATGTCATTAAGTTTTTCGATGACTTTCTTCTTAATCTTATTCGTGACAAACGGAGGGCTCAAGTGTTGTATGAATTGCTTATAATTGGAATCAAGTGATTGAATGAGTTTAAGACAAACCAAACAAAACATTCCGACATCTCTTTGACTCGTTTTTGATGTCTTCTCTTCGATGAACACCGATATGAGTGCCGACACACATATCTTATACGGACTGACATTAAATTTGGTTAAACCAGTGTTTGACTGACTGTTGGCAGTCGTTTGAGGGCAGAGTATCTGTGATCTCTCCATTTCTTACCACAATTTAAGACAATAATAATGAAAACAAAAATACAAAACAATTCAAAAGAGACTCTCTTTGGGCTCAAAATGTTTGACAAAAACATAATTTATTGAAAGTATTGAAACAAATTCAAAGCTTTCGTGTATTTCGTAACCAATGTTTTGGTTTGCGTTCAACTCATAAATGGTTTGCAAATTGTGTTTAAATTATAGTTTTTTGTCAAATAAATGAAAATTTATTTTAATTTTAAATTAATTTATTTTAAATTTTTATGAGTTTCTCAAAAATTAATTAAATTTATCAGAAATTGGTTTGAATTTGGTTTTTGATGCAATCGACTCACAATTTGTTAAATAAAGTGAGTTTTAAATCAATTTTTAATTAATTTTATGAATAATTTTATTTAATTTTAATTATAATAGATATCAGAATCGGTGTCCAAAATGGATGGTCTTCTTCACCGACAATTGAATCGTATATATCGTCGGGAATGCCATCAATTGGGGCGACATTTGAATGGACACAAACAGAGCAGACCTCAGAGCGAAAGAATTGTCTCCGAATCCGATGATATACTCACTTATGGTTTGGAAGAGAAGTCACTTCCGGGGGTTTATATCGCAGCCAAAGCTCTTCAGCCGGAGTTAAACGAATACTTCGAAATAGAAGTCATCGAATGCAGTCCCGCATCAGATATTGCTTTGGGTCTCGTCCCCAATAATCACCCTTTGGATCAATTGCCCGGTTTTGTGGCCAACTCTGTTGGATATCACGCCGGAGACGGAAGGTCTGCTTTTTTTAAAATATATTTTTATTTAAATTTTTTTACAATTTATTTGAATTTCAAAACAGAATATATTTGGGACATCAAAGGGGAACAGTTGTCGCAGACAAGTGTGAAGTCGGGGACAGAATCGGGTGCGGAGTTCGTTACGAAACGATTGATGATTGTGTTGACACATATTTAGATAAAGTCAATCCAATCGCGCCGTCGATGAAAATGAGAGTCTTTTTCACATTAAACGGATCTGAAGTTCGTTTCAATTGAATTGAATTTAATTTGGTTTTCATTTAATATATTTTCTATAAATTTATAGATCGGGTCAACAGTTATCACTCCATTGCTAGTGAGAGGCAGTCCTTTATTTCCTGCCATAGCTTTATGTTCTCCGGGAGAAGAGGTTAAAATGAATTTAAACCTTCGGTGGTGTCCGTCCTCTTTGACTCGAAGTGTTTCAACTGAGTCTCTGATGTGTATCGACAGCTATGAAGACGATTGGATGCGATTGCATGACATTAGACTCAACGGAAATGTCTGTCAATTCATTTAATTTAAATAAATAATTGATTTTTAATTTTATTTAAAAACAGATTTTAGAGTACGCCGGGAGAGGGAAGAGTATACTTGACGTGGGTTTGGCTCAGGCCAGACAACCCCTCGACACTCAATACCATTATTTTGAAATTGAAATCATAGATCCGGGAGAGAACTGCTATATAGCTATAGGACTGACCAAAAAAGTAAGTCATCGCTCAGTCATTAACAAAAGCTTCGACTGATTTGTGGTGTGTTTTAGGACTACCCCCGTCATAGCCATCCCGGTTGGAACAAAGGCTCGATTGCATACCACGCAGACGACGGAAAGATCTTCGTTGGCAGCGGAGCGGGAGATCCGTTCGGTCCGCGTTGTCATAGGGGAGACCTCATGGGCTGTGGAATCATTTTTCCCCGAAATTATTGCGACGGAAGTAACCGATTGTCAAAATGGAGCCGAAAATCAAATCAAAGCAATAGTAGCGACGAATCGGAACTCATAAACGTTTACAACAGTTCTTCAGACGAACGCTTCGACCGATTGTCTCAATCATCACATTCTGGCGCCGAAAACGAGTCTTCAATAGAAAGCGATGAGAATAACGACTATTATGACGACGAATGGAGGAAAGGGTGGATGAGAGTCGACCAATTGCCTGTTCACAATGATATGCTTCCACTTAAGTCACGTCTATTGGCCCGTAATATGGGAGGAATGCCTCCGATGGCAGTCATTCCAATGATTCCGCCGCCAATTAATGCTTATAATGGAGTCGAAAGGTATGACTTCTCTAATGAAGAGTGCGATTGGGGTAAAGTCGATGTGTTTTTCACTCGGAATGGAGTCATTATCGGACAAAAAGAGATTTCAATACCGAAGGGAGGCTTTTACCCAACAGTAGGAATGCTGAGCACTGCCGAGAAGGTTAGGGTTGACTTACATCCTCTCACCGGTTGAGTCAAATGTGTTTTAAATAAATTTATTTATAAATTATTCTGAAATTAATCTCAATTTGAAGATTCATTGCATTTGTTCTGTAATTGAAATCTAAAACTAAATGTTATTTAAATAATTAGAGAAATCATTAATATATTGAATAACGAATTGAATTCAAATATTTTAATTCCAAAACAGAAGTTATTTTTCTCCAATCATTGTACAGAATATTGAGTCTTATTCTTGAAAATTGTATTTTATTTTGAATTTAGGGCTAAAACAAACATTTTGTGTACAAATGATTTGATATTTAATTATATTTTTTTTCGGTTTGTATACAAAAAATAGATTTAAAAACGATTCAAACGAAAAGATTGAATGCAAACAAACAGACAATTGATTGTAAAAAAAAGACAATTATTTTATGTGTTCTTCAAATAAACAAATAAATAAATATTCAGTCGATTCAGTCGAATGACTGAAATAATTAAATATGAAGTGATTTAATCGGAAAATAAAACTAAACTCATATTTATATTATTTTATTGTATAAAATGATTACTAATCTGAAGATTGTATTAAATGTTTGGATAAAATTTGATTTCAATTATTTATATTAAATATCAACAAAAACTTCTGAGGAATGCAATGAAAGCAACGTTTCATATAAATTGATTTAAAAACGGGTCTCAATTCAATGGGAGGATTGGCTCAACTGTTGCTGTTATTTACTTGAGGTTTCTGTTCAGTGTCCTGTATTTGTTGAATGGGGACACGTCTTGTTCGCTCCCCTTTCCTCCATAAGACAATCTCTTGTTGTTTGAAATACCGGCGCTCCTCCTCATCAACTAAAACAAGATTAAGATAATAACGAACCGAAAACTTTTTGTTAATGTCTTTCATCGTTGGCGTCAACTCATAACCGGCCAAAAAGAGTCGTATGGGTATAGACTCTCCCCTAACTGGCGCGCCGTCCATTATCTCGTATTTGGCAATAGTCTCGTTCTCATTGAATGTGTTTTGACCGATACCTGTGGTCTCCCTCTTAATGATAGCGATCTCCATATGTTTTATTTTGATTCGAACCAAAAGGAAATATATTTTTCCGACGATTACGTCTTTCAAGTGATATCTTATGTAAAAAACAATATAAACCGTAAGACAAATGTGAGGCACGTCTCAACCAATTCTTACTTAGATTTGTTGTACTCGAATTCGATGTGCAGACAGTCCTCTATTCCGACTTCCATTTTAATGGGAGAATTGACTTCTGGATAGTGAGACAATGTGTGCACAATTAGGTCCATCTCTTTGACGATATCAGACAATCGTCGGACTATAGTCACGCGTAAGAAATATCTGAAACCAAAACAATTCACAAATAAATCATTGAATCGATGAAAGGGTCAGATATTGATTTGGAACAGACCTGAGCCTAACATTAGAACCGGTATACGATTCGTAGGGTTTCTCAACGTTTACGAACTCGAATGAAAAGCTCGTGTTTTGCATGAGTTCTGAGGGTCGGGCCAAGTCTTTGACCAGTGAAGTGAACTCGTGATGATTACCCCTATCCTGATAGAGCTCTATCTCACCGACGAACTCAACTTTGATGCCCTGGTGTTCCAGTTTTGTGCCCAACTTTTTCAAAGTTATATTTACCTAAAGATTAGAACAAAATTCAGTGAGATATCGAAAAGACTAATAAATTACTCAATTGTTTGCATAACTTCTCTTAAAACCAATCATTTGTTTTATCAAAACATTTGTTTATGAGAATCAAAGATAAGACAAATGTCTAAAAATCGATGAATACCTCAAACAATAAAAAGACCGAAATCTCGAGTATTTTCATAGAAATGAAAAAAATATGGTTTATCTCAAAAATATCTCAAAACTCAGTTAAAATTTTTGATAAATACTATAAATAAGTATTAAAAGCAAAAGTTTTTGACAGATATTGTCATAAAAAGGCAATTAATGTATAATTCATTGACATTACAAACAATTAGAAAATTTTTTGAGAAAATAATACGAAAATCAAAGAAATATCATTAAAAATGTTAAATACTTTTCCAGAGACAGTCTCCCCGTCGTAATAGAGATAATACTTTTCTTTCTTTCCGTCTTCGGTCTTGATTTCGGCCATTTTCCGAGAGTCTGATCCGTCGAGGATTATGTCGATGTCTGCCGTTTGACGAAAACCCAAAAATGACTGAAAATTATTACAAAACAAATTGTATTACATTTCATAAGAAGAAGATATTTGAGATGTTTTGACAAATATTTAAATCAAATCTTAAATCAAAACATTTATCTCTCAATCGATTAAGAGTTGAGAAAAATGTGTTAATCACTGATTAAAGACATAAAATGTTATATTTTTTAATTCATACCATTTTTTCGGTAATAATAAAATAATTTGTTTAAAAATATTGAAATATTGAGTCAATAACTAAATTAGATTTAAATCAGTTGCGAAGTGGGAGTAAATGAGAGCAACGTTTCAACCATTTGTCTGTAAATTCAATGTTTATATTAAACCTAAACTTGTGTTTCACTAAAACCCCAACTCATATGACATGCGATAGACTGCGCTATCATTGCTGTCAAACACAACAAAACAAAAGTTGAAGACTTGAATCACATCATCAATACTATTACGACATCAAAGACTTGCAAATCAATTGTTTGGCGCAAAACTCAAAACCAAGACATTGATAATTTAGAGACCATATCCATTCTTAATGAAACAAAAATTACCATGATGAAATAAATTATTGGTTTAAATACACCCTGATTTATCTGTTCAAGAGAAGAAATCTAAAATATTTATCAAGTTCTAATAATAGAACTTTTATCATGAAAATTTAGAAAATAAAATTTAAAATTAATATTAAAAGTGTTGACAAAATTATTATCAAATGAATTAATTCTAATCTCAAATAGTTTTATAAATTATTATTATATAAAAAAACTATTCAAAAGAAAAAACTTCAATAAATGAAAATTATTCACCAATTTATTGAATTTCATTGAAAATCTCTGAACAAATAATTTTATGGAAAGTTTATACAATTTTTATTTAATTTAACTTCAAATGAAAATTGCTTGATAACAGATCTATTGTTAATTGGTGAAAAAGTATCAAGCTAATAACTTAAGGAGTAAAATAATTTTTTGTCAAATCAATAGTCGAATGAGTTTTAAATAAATGAAAATCTGAGCCAAACTCAGAGAAAAAAAATAGTGATTTATTTGAAAATTGATTTGTAATGAAAATTAACTCTAAATTAATTTTAAAATATTGTTTGAATGAGTGTTAGCTCTGAACCCTTTAAATTCAATCATAACTTCAATTGATTTGTTGTATGAGTTGAGGCCTAACGACAACATTGAATGCAATGATTGACTCAATCATTGAGTCTATGAGTCCTCGCATTTGATTGGGTTTTAGTGCTGTAAACATAAGTGAAGCCAATGCCAGCTCTCCTCCAGTGGTCGTCCCTTTTATTGCTTTCTCACAGATGTCTGGCTTTATATGAGTTTATTGTTTGACTTCATGTGACTAAACATTATATAATTATTTGATATTTTATTGTAATTTAGTTTCCATTGTTTCAAATGATTTGAGACATCAAAACATAGCATCGATTTTAATCAATCAGTCAATCGATTGATTAGAGACTCAATTAAATCACTTCATATTTATAAACATTTCTCTTGTTTTAAGTCATTTGTTGTCATTTTTCCGTATATTTCACTCTTTTATTGCGATTTTGTTTTTAATTGACTCAAAATTGTGTCACTTTTTAAATCTTTTAATTGTTTTTTATTTTTGACTCAAAAACCACTGAAGACATCATTTTTTTCAAATAATAATTAATTTAATTAATATTTTTCATTAAATAATTCATTAAATGACTGAAACTATTAAAACAAATCAATCGATGATATGATAATCAACTGAAGACATAAATCACTGAAAAAAACATTTTGTGAATCAAATAATTAATAGTATTTCTAATAAAATACAACATTTGGTCAACAAATGGGAAATTGTCTGAAGTCTGTGGCATCTCATGACGACATCTCTCTCCTCAGGGAAAACACTTCCAACACAAGAGACTCGACTTCTTCGGAACATTTGGTGACACAATTGGGTCCTCCGCCCACTTATCAGGTCTTACATTAAGGATAACAAACAAATTGTTTACAAAAATTATTGATTTTAAAGGAGACCATCGGAGGGACAACTCTATCAACACTTCCCGTCTATTATCCGTCTCCTAATGTTAGCAGATCTGCGACACAACTGACAGAAGAGGAACAGATAAAAATCGCTCAGAGAATGGGTTTAATACAACACTTACCGACGGGTCTCTACGACGGCAGCAAAAAGAATAGAGAGTTCGTAACAATTGATTGATTTGTCTTAAGATTGAGTTAACCTTTAATTGTCTGACAGGTGTGTCATATGTATGGGAGAGTTCTTAATCTCAGAGCCGATCCGATTCCTCCCGTGTATGCATATATACCACACCGACTGTATTGACGATTGGCTTATGAGGTCATTCACGTGTCCGTCATGTATGGAACCGGTGGACGCGGCCCTACTCTCCACTTATCAAACGGATTAACGCAAACCAATGGCTATCCTATTGTCTCATCTGATTCACTATTACTCACAAATAAGCGCTAATTATAAGAAAAGTTATCATTCCTTATGAGATGTCATCAAATTGTGAGACAAAAAGTCAAAAAAAAGGTTACGAAACAAATGTGTTCTAGTCTTGAGAGGCCTGTCCTGAGAGCTGACAACTTCTGATTGAAAAGTGATATTTTCATTATTATTGAACACAATTTCAAAAGACTTCAAAACAAAACTTATGAACGAATTGTGCGAAAAGTCTCCAAATATTTGGATTATTGAAGAAAATAATGATTTGTTTTGTAGGAAAACATCAGATATTATATAAAATATGTATTAATTTGTAAATATTTCTGCAATAATAGAAAATATGATATTTTAATGTTCTATCAACTGTTGAGAGAGAGAAACAAAAGAATATATTCACTCCTATTCTCAAAGTTTAACAAAAAAACTGTAAGAATTGTATTTAATTTGTTTTATTTTTGTTCATTAATTGATTTAAACGACGGAATCCTTAGTTTGAAAAGTGATATAATATATGAATAATATTGTATTTTATCCTAAAATGAATGTTAAGTGCATTAAGTTTTGATAAATTGGCAGTTATTTAACATTTGATACGATTATAAGTTATGATTAACTTTCGAACCAATTATTAAAAACTCAAAAAACAAATAAATAATTATTGAAAACGTATTTAATTTAATGTTTTATCCCAACTAAAGGTCAATAATTTACATTTCAAATGAATTTGTTATCGATTTTGTTATTAATACAATTGTTTCAGAGACTTAACAACGCTTTTAGAGAAAACAAAATTAAATAAAAGCAAAAAATCTGAACATTTGGCGAATATTCAAATTAATTAAAACAATACTTAATTCTGAAAAACACATCTTTTTTATGAATATTCAAAATGTGTTTCACTTTTGTTATAAATATCTCAGAATTAATCGACTTTTGAATGAGAATTGATTGAAAACATCAGTAAATATTGAGTTTATTACGTAATTCATTCAAAATATGAAAATATGGATAATTTTTTATATAAAATGTTGACATTTATGACATAATTCTCCACAATTTCTATCAAATTATTGGATTCTAAAAGAGTGCAGGTATTCAATAATTCATACCAAACGAGAAGTTGATAGTGTGTGGGCGTAGAGCAAAAGGTATGTCCTCTAAAGTCAATCAATATATGAATTCAATTCAAAAACAATTGTTCGAAACCATAATTTGAATGAAGACTCAAATTCATTGAATTTATACAAATTATTTGGAAATCAAATAAAATATTGAAAAGATTTGAATTGATTTTGAATTTCATTTGAATTGACGTCAAATTTAATTGAATAGCAATTAGTAATAGAAATAAAATAAATGATAATTAAATAGAAATACATTCAATAGAATTGAAAAATTAGAAAATAAATGGAAATATTAAGAAAATGTATTTGAGGTCTGAGCAGAAGAACATATAAGAGAAGGAAAATCTTTTTGTGTTTGAGTTTGAGTGTCAGCGAAAAGGGTTTTGTTAGAGATATCACATCCGCTATCGTTATCCAAATATCTGAGGAAAACGTCATTAATTTGATCCAAATATTCATCTGTTTGAGTGGTTCTGTCGTTATTCCAAATGGTTTGGGTCTCAATATCTGTGAACTCCAAGTCTGAGAACAGAAACTCTTCATTCGCGTCGAAATCCAGCAAATCGTCTGAACTGACGTCAAGATTAACAGTTTGTGTCTCAATATTATTAAACTCATTATCCAAACAGAATTCAATGGCTTCCGTCTGAACCGATTGCTCCAAAATATTGTTCGTCGGATTCATTTGACTCAAGAGTGGGTTTCCGTAATTGACAAACAGCTCTGAGTCGTCGGTTGTGGTCGACGTCGAAGTACAGGACTGGCAAACAGTCTGAGTGAACGCACAGGACTTCTTCACATCAAAACTGTTAGCACTGTTTTGTTGGCTTTTATCGACACTCAATGAACACCTTTTCTTTGTCTTCTTCGGCGGTGACGTTGAAGTAGAGGCCGATATCTTTAGTCTATTTTCTCGCGAAGAAGTTTGTGTCAAATGTAGAGTACTTTCAAGAGTTTGAGTTTCAATACTCTCATAATTATTGTGAGGCTTTCGGTTCCGTTTCCTAATTGTCTGACAGTCAGTACTTCTCTGTTCTCCAGATTTTGACGACTTTTGACTCAATCTCTCCGTTTGTGTCGAAATTGAATTACAATTCTTTCCGTTTTTTACATTATTTTCAGATTTGGTATTATTTTTACATTTATTGCACTCTTCAGAGACAGAGGTTTGGGTCCCGAAATCGTTTTGAGGCTTTAGTTCTTCATTTTTGGGCAAAATATTAATCAGTTTCTGGTTTTGAGTGACATTTGATTGGTTTGTCATTTGATGTGAAGAGAGGTTTGAGTCAAAAATTAGAGGCAATACTAAAAACTGAACATTAATTTGAGGCGAAATGAGAGGAGTTTTTGATGTCTTTATTAAAGCATTTTTCGGTAAATTATGTGAATGTCGTTTGCAATGCATTATAAGAGACAGTCTTTCGGTATAACTCTTCCCACAGGAACCGCACTTCCATTGAAGTCCACAAGACTTTTGATGATATTTGAGTTGCCATTCAATGGCGTACTTCTTGAGACACTTATCGCAGGAATACCTCTTCTCCGAGTGTTTGTTTGCGATGTGCTGTCAATCGATTAAAACAATTAAAGAGTTTTTTTGAGAAAACATATCCAAAGATGTCTTACTTGAGTCAGAAATAGCTTTCTTTTGAAATATTTGTCGCCATTTATACCATAAATACATCCATCGATTGGACAATAGAAGCGATTATTGTCTTCGCTTTGATTTATTGAATTCATTACAAAAAACAATTGAATTAAATATAATTTTGTTTTGAATTTTAATTTATGTAAACATAATATGAAATCACAAATAAATAACTTTATATATAAATAAATAAATTGGAAAATAAATTATTATTTGATTTAAATATTAATTTAAAATTAGAACAAAATTTATATAAAATATGTAAACAAATGAACAAAACATTTGTTTGCAATCGTTTCCAAAGCAATGCCTTCAATACAGGGGTCGACACATAATATCGCTCTCAAGAGTCAAATCACAGAATCGCACAGAATATGCAGTGAGAGTATGACTCCGGTATAGCATTGAATATCTATTAATTTTTTGCTCAATTTTGCGTTTATTTAATAATTTAGACAATTAAGACAATTAAGACAATTAAGATTTTATTGATTTAAGTGTTGACTCTTTTTCACAAAACTTTTTATGTTCTTTCAATTCTTTATTTTGAAATTTGTTACAATTTATCTAGATCATATTCTCAATAACATCTGCAACTCTTTTCTTGTCATTTGTATTACGAATTCTGTCTCCAATTGTTTTACACTTTTGGATAAGATTTTTGTCTGAAATAAGTTTATCCACAGAACTGATCAGTTCTTCTTCAGTGCAGTGGAAAGGGTTGAGTCTAAACCCGAGTCCGGTCTCGAAAATGCGCTGAGCGTTATCGTATTGGTCACCAAAGAGGGGCATAACTAACATCGGTTTACCGCAAAAGAAGGCTTCGGTCACAGTATTGTTCCCGCCGTGAGTTATGACCGCATCTACTACTGGAAGGACAGCCATTTGTGGCACAAACTTCTGGCCCCACATATTGTCTGGGAGTTCATACTTGTCGTGAAGCGGACCTTTGGCTACAATAAACCTGTGCTTAGATTTCGACAAAATGTTTACCAATCGAGTCATGAGCTTAAGGTTAGCGCAACCGAAGGAACCCATTGACAAGAATACCAAACCTCCGGATCTTTCTCTCAATTGTTTGGGAATTTCAAACTTTTCTTTTGTCGTTCGGATGAAGTTCTCGACTCTCATATAATTTTGTGGGAGAGGACCCACTTCTGGCGTATAATCCAATTCTTTTACATATAAATAAATGTTTAGATAAGGAGAAATCGGACTATAATCGTAAGGGGGTAGTGGAGGCGCTCCTTTAGATACACAAAAATCATTGAGCTTGTTGTAAAGAGGCATAATTGCCTGGGTGTATCTTTGCCTGAAAGTTTTCCATTTGGTTGTATCTTGGTCATTAGTTGGAAAGCCGGTTCTTTTAGGAGGAAGTCTATCAGTCTTATAGACACCCAAAGCTGCCGCAGAGTATAACCAAATCCACGGCCGACCAGAGTTTGTTATGGCGGGAGAGTTGACATAATTATCGACAACTATCAGGTCGGGGGACACCCTTTCGATGATATCTCTGTATTGACTGTCGAGTTGTATGACGTCATCAATCATTTTCATGTTTGCCGGAGCACTGAAATTGATGGCAACGTCTGTCGGGTCTTTACTTTCGAAGATTTTTGATGACTCCTCAATAATTTTGAACCATTTCTCTCCGCTATCGCTCTCATTGGTTGTGAGGAGTTCCTCTTCAAACCCAAATGGACTCAATTGGTCTTTGAAAGACTCATCGACTGCAAACACGACCCGATGTCCCCGATTCAGTAGTTCTTCGGCCAAACCGTGGGAACAGTTTATATGACCCCAACCGTCGAGTGGTGTGAAGAGAACAGTCAGTCTTTTCTTGGGAACAGACATTACAATCAATTTTTAGTGAAAACTATATTTTAGATCAAATTTGAACCAAAAGACACTCAATGAACGAAGATTTTCGAAAAATGATAGAAAATGATATTTATAGAACTTTGTTTTTATCACCAAGGTCAAATTTTGAGATTACATTATCAGTATTAATTAGCAAGGTCATTGTTATCAATTGCTGTCAAATTAAATATAAAAACTTTGCTCTCATTTATATCTTGAATTCTTTTTATTATTTTCAACTACATTATTATAAGATAGATAAGGAATATGCCCATGCTAAAAGCTTATCAAGTTATCATATACACCAGTAATAACTTTTAACACCAAAGTTTGGACCATTTATAAGCACTGGAGTTTCACCTTGCTTATTCATGAAACCATACAAAATACTAATAATCAAGAATTGAAAGTAATTAAAAATAGTATTGAAATCGCGCTCAGAATTAGAGAATGTTTCAAATGTTTAGCTAAATATTAGTCTCTTTTGTGAAAGTTATTAGAATCCAAAAGCAATGGACGAAAGATATGAGAGAAAGAGATTTGAAAAACAAAAGATTAAGAATTTGCAGAATAGAGTCAATAAGGAATGGATTCGAACCAAATGGGAGTTCGAGATGATGTCCGGCGCCAGAATATTCTACTCTTATGTTATCACAATTGTCGCCGTTTTACTCATAATTTTGGGAATATTTCAGCTCTTATTGTCTCTCATCTCTTATATTAGACTTAAATCATATGAAAAACTCATTGAAAACCATTACAGCGCCGCACAGTTACCCACTTATCTGTTTATAAGTGGTATTTCAGTGATTGCCTTAAATCTTCTCATTTGCTATAAAACTAATTTCTATCGATTCTCTGAAGAGAAGGAAAATGGACCGGATATTCGAAGAATCGGAAATTGTCTTTTGATTATCTATTGGTTATCCCTTTTGATAATTATTGTCAGTATTTTCCTCACCTTTTGGTCACTAAGTTCTGTCAATCAATTGGAAAAAATAATACCTAAGAGTTTTGATCACCAAATGACTCGATATCTGAAAGAAGAATCAATAAAACAAGAAATCGATTCAATTCAGACTTCATTACAGTGTTGCGGAACAAATGGACCGTCGGATTGGACTAAAGTCTCTTTGATTGGGAAAAGACTTAAAACAATTGACTGGTATTTCGATAAATTTAATGAAAGTAAACTCAAAGAAACACATTTTGCAAACGAAGAATACTTTACAAAAGACGTTCCCTACAGTTGTTGTGATCCCAAATCAGACATTCCCTGTCTTTTCCTTAATATCGATAATTCACTCAAAATTTACAGCAAAAATGTCAAACCTATAGACACTCTATTGACAAATGGCTGCTCTAATCAAATTCAATCATCACTGGAGAGTCTGGTGTCGGTCATCAAATGGGATCGTTTTGTCGAACTATTGCTTAATTTCATTGCTTTAGTTCTTCTCGATTTGTGTCAGCAATCGATTCGATCAGAATATGTGATGAGAGCCAGTCCTCCATTAGTTGAGTTCCCGGTCTTCACCTCTATTTTCATTACTATTATTCTATTAATCGTTTGGTTTCTTATTTAAGTCAACTTTCGATAAGAATTCTAAGACTTTTATTGAAATTGTTTTCAAATAAAATAAAATAATTCATTAAAAATATGTAAATATTGAGTAAATGTTTTATAATTTAAAATCTAATCCAATAATAATATAACAAAACATTTGAAAAAATTAAAAATCATTCGACGAATAAATTTCTGATAAAAAAACTGAATTTAAAAACAAATTCTGATATAAACCATAACTTTCGGAATAAATATTGGAATAAAATAATTGAAAATATATTTTACATAAAATAAAAATGCATTAAAAATATCACATTTTTTATAATTTTAACGAAAACCATTGACATCAGCGGTGGTGCCATTTGTCTGCTGCTGAAGAACATTGGCTTTGGATTTCTTCATGGGTTCACTCGAATCGTTAAGAATAAGAGGATTTCTGAAGACTTTTCCAGAGACGAGTTGTTGTAGTCCTTCCCCATCATAACTAATTAGTGGCGATATTTCGCAAATCACTTGACTTTCGTTATGACTTTAGAGTAAACAAAAATTGAGTTAATTTTGAAAATGATTTTCAAAAGAGTTGTTAGAAAAGTACTTATTATTATTGCTATCATTATTTTGAGTGCCATTATTGCCATTGAAATCAACTTTGACTGGACTGCAATCAAAAGCAAAACTCAAAATTCATGCGAAAAAAACGAAAATCAAAATCAAATGAGAAAACGTTTCGACAGTTTCTGAAACTTTTTAAAAAATGTTTTTCAAATCAAAAGAATAAAAACAAAGCAATCATTCGGTGATAAGACAGAGCCGTGCAGTCAAGTGATGCCAAAACATTCATACCTCGAAATCAGAGGAACCACTTTTCCATTTTCGTCGATAAACTTTCCGCCAGCGCTCAAAACAAACCTCTGATGCAAATTATAAACAGAGAGGCGGGCAGTCGTCGGATTGTCTTTATCTGATCCGTCGCCGTTCTTCAGAGGAGAGAACTCATCCTCACGTAATACCTCCCAAACGACAAAATTACTGAAAAATAAGATCAAAACTATTGAGAGATATGAAGTGAAAAAGAGATACAATGAGTACTCACTCAGTGAACTCGAAAACATCGAAAACAAATTTTTCGAGTTTAATTCCATTTGGTTTATCGGGTTTGACTACCTCTCCGTTTTGGTCCACAAATGGAATCTTCTTCTTCGCGATGTGATGAATGAGGTCTCGACCACTATATCAGTAAAGATGTCAGACATTAGACCCCTTTTCCTCATAAACTCATTTAACAGAAACTCACGAAATATTATTTTTGAGAAAATCGAGAGTAAAATAATGGTTACAAATATTTCCGGCGTCGAAAGTAAGCCTTCCGTCAGAGTTACGCTTCTGAGCCGTTTGGAGGGAGACTTCACTGTATTCAACCACTTTGTACTTTCCCTCCACTTTGCATATAATACCGACCGCTTCGGTAGGGAATGCTTTTTGAACGACTTTGGCCGCGGCCTCCGCTCCCTTTGAAATGCAGTATCCAATGAATGTCGGGTCCGCCACTTTGACCAGAATATTGTCGACGCAATACACCTGAATGTGTTGAATACCTCTCCTCTGCATGTCATCCAAAATGCCTTTATTTGTCAGCGCATTATAGAGACCTCCGTTGCCATCGGGAGCTCTGGCTATCTTATAGGGCGTCTCCAAAATGATTTTACCATTCAATTGAAAACAGGGAAGAGTACCCTGTTCGAAGACAATCACGTTTTCAGGGGTGAGACCAAAAAAGTTATGTTTTCGGAAGAATTCTAGAGTTGGCTCTCGAGTGGCTTCACTCGTCATTATATACCACGGAATCGATCCCTTCTTTCCCGTCAATTCATAGGCCAGGCGTTCAAGTCTTAGAATCCTTTCCCCTTGAAGTTGATATAATGTCTTGTGTGAGGGCAGCGCCACGTCGTACATGCCTTTGGGATAATTGACTCCAAGTCTGGTTCCCTGTCCGCCCGCCAACAAGAGGGCCGCCACACGACCTTCAGATACCTGGCGGAGACCTGAATTGAATTCATAATTAAATAAATTTTATTCCAATAAATGATAACTAAATTCTTTTGAAATTAAATATTAAGAGAATCGAGATATCATTTCCTTGATCTCAATTGCTATCGATTGCACAGTTGTTTTTTATAGGCTTTAGAATTAAGCCTTGTCTTAAGGTTGAGGCAAAAAAACACTCAATTTGTTAGATAAAAATTGGTGGTCAATGTCAAGCATTGCCAACGACTACCACATTCAGTGCCAAATAGAGACTAACATTGATTTCAGTGAAATTCCTATCGAAAGATAACTCAATAATTCTTTAATGCCTTTCCTTTCAATCAATATCTCATAGAATTTAATCACAAGAACTCAATAAACCCTTTGTTTAATATTTTCGTTCACTTATTGACAAAAATGAATTTGTTTTCAAGAATTGGATTAAAGATAAACACAATTCAAACAAATGTCGGTTGAATTGCAATCAAATGGTAAACAATTACTTTTTGAGTATATATTTGTTTTTATCTCAAACTCATCGAAAACAAAACAAAATCTAAACAATTCTAACAATAATTCTTAATTGTTAACCAATTTTGTTCTTGGCTTAAATTTCTGGCGTCTGTGTTATCTAATTGATGTTTATGCAAGATACTATTGATCCAATTCAAACTCATTGAGAAATTTGAGAAATTTCTAATAGATTTCAACTCTCTATCAGATTATTTTCGTCTGAATTTCAATTGACATAAGAAGTCATTTAAAACAATCAATACTTTGATTACATAATCGAAAGATACTTTTCAATAATCTATTTAAAAATCATTGAATTTGAGAACTATTTTAATAACCGATAGACTAAACAAATAAGTTAAACAAGCAAGCTAAAGTAAACTAAAAGTTCAGCTACAATTTCAATAACACTTCAAATATAAATATTTTGATATTTGAGCGCAAATGTAATACTCGAAAGGCTTACCATTTTCTCGATAGGAGTGAAGTTTATCTTTTGTGGTTCTTGTGATGCTTTCGTGGACCTGAGGTGAGAGCGGTTCCAATAGATCATCGATTTTCTCGTTTTGTTCGTTCTCTGAATTGACGGTTACTTCAAATGCTTTACAAACTTTCGCCAAATCTATACTTTTTATGTCTTTATAAAGCAATTGCTTCTGTTCTTCAGTTATCTGATCCCAAAACTGAAGCAAATGTTGTTGACTGTATTGAGACAACACCTGACGAACACTTTCGATGTCTGACATTATTTTTTTTAACTGAAAAAACAGTTGAAATTCAAATGAAAATCAATAAAATTGGAAACAAATGATGAAATGTTTAGAAGAAATCTATGAATTGGTGGCACTTCTGCCACATCAGCACAAAATACAATCAATAAAATTACTTTTAATATTGATTTACAACTAATGCAAAGATATTTGGTTTAAGTTTTGTGGCAAAAACAAAATCGAGTCAAGACTGAGCTCAGGACCAATAACTGTGTCAATGGGAGAGACAGTCAGCAAATGGATTAACAGATACCTTGCAATTACTGATTTTAGGAATATATTAGTGCCAACACTAGAATACCTGCCCTTTTCATTATATTATAGCCTAAAAGAGACTAAAATCAGATATAAAGGTATCAAACCATTCAAACATATGTATGAAATGTATTCATTCGAAAAGTGGAACACCATATGAAATAGTTGAGCCCTGAATGAGCCGTGAGTGAGCCATGAGTGAGCCCACAGCAAATTCAGTCGGAAAAAAAACTTTCAAAAAAATCTCAATTTTAGAGATGACTTACTTTTACGGAAATTTTCCTCAATTTTAAAAAACTATAAAATCGATGAAACGAATCAAAAGTTAAGTTTTTTTTCTCTCAAAACTAATAAAAAGTTTTTTTTTAATCAAATTTTTAAGTAAAAGAGTAAAAGTGTTTCACAACTATTAAAACTCGTAATTAAAAAGTTATCACAAATTGATATCATATTTATATGAGAATCATATCTAATGCCGAAGTAGTCAAGAGATCTGACTTAAGTCATATCTCAAGAATATTAGACAAGAGTTCCGTTTAATCGAAATGTCGAGAACTCAATGGTTAAGGACTTAAAGTTTGTTATCAATAAATTGTAAGAAAAAAAATAATATTTTGATTATTTACCGAGAATTACATGATTTGAGTTACATCTCTAGAGATCAGAATATTCTCAGATAACAAACGGATAAGACTTTTGACGAACACATACTTCACATTCCGATTACATTGGATTAAAATTCACACAAATTATTAATTTCAAAATTAATCAAATATATGATAATTCAATCAATTCTTCGGTAAAACATTTAAATTAAGAGAAAAACAAAATACTTTTTATATCATTAAATGCAAACACATTTTAAACAGTAATTAAATTAAGTTAATATAATTTTCAGAGTATATCTGTTTTTCAATATATATTTATATATTAAATATTAATATATTGTATATATTTTGGGATTTAATTACAACTAATGGATAAAAAATTGAATAAGAGATGAATTAAAACTTCAAACTGAATGACAAAATATCGTCAGTTTTGTAGACAAACAGTGTTTGAGAGCAAAACATAAACAATATATTAACGACACGTTTCTATTGCATATGTATTGCAGACATCAAATAATTTATAGACATTTTCAATGAGTTTCAAACATTACTCTTCAATAACATTGAAAACACACTAATGTTGTGATCAATAAATCCGTCAAAACAATCGATATTTTGTGTCATTTAGTGAATCGACAAATAAAATGACATTATTTTAGTGATTAAATAAATTAATCAATTATTTAAATATTTTATACGAGTTTCACATTTTATTTAATACAAAAAATCCATTCGTTTGTTATGTATTTGAATTAGATTTGAGTGAAAAAAAAAATAATTTACAAAAAATGGCAAATAATGTGATTTCAATCTCAGACCAAAAGAGTCAAAGGCCTTCGAGTCAGACATTTATTCATTATATTAATCATTATTTAAAAAACACATTTGATTTGTACTCTTAATGAGTCAAATGTTGATTCATTTCCATATGTTTTTTAACCATTAAATCAATTTATATTAAATTTATTTAAAACAAAACAAATGGAAATGAGTTAACATTTTTTAAATTGAATTGAATATTTGAATTGATAATTTGTATCATGGTAAAGGTAGTGCATTTAAGCAGCAGAAGTTGCCCTCGTGGTCACCCATACTCACAGTGGGAACAGTTTTGCCGACTTTCTTCTTGATTGGCGTCGCTTTCATTCCGATAGGAATCGGACTTTTGGTGTCTTCTAATCAGGTTTTTGGAGAATCTTTTCATTGAATTTATTTTAACAAAAATGTATCGAAAGGTAACCGAAATAGAGTTGAATTATACGGCGTGTGAGCAGTGGTCGGAATCGGAAAACCGATTGAAGACTCCGAGAGAATTCTGTTCTGATGTGATCGCAGCTGAGGGCGGATGGAAAACCAACTGCACCTGTCGTCTCAACTTTACCATCGAAGAAGACATCAGAAGAGACGTCTATTTATATTATGGGTTAACAAACTTTTATCAGAATCACAGGCGATATGTCAAGTCTAGAGATGACAGACAACTATTGGGAGAGAGTAAGGGCTCCACAGAATGCGAACCATTCGCCCGAAGAGACGACAAATGGATCGCTCCGTGCGGTGCCATCGCTAACAGTCTATTCAACGACACATTTATTCTAAAAAGATATCCGGAGACTCGTCCCGATATCCCCAAATCAGTTCCGGTCACCAAAATTGGTATCGCTTGGGCTACAGACAAGAGCGCAAAATTCCGAAACCCAGCCTATCCTAAGGGAAAGAATTTGTCGGACGCTTTCCTGGACACCGTTCCGCCCCCTAATTGGCAAAAACCCGTCTGGAATTTGGATGAGAAGGGGGACGACAACAATAATGGATATAATAATGAAGGACTGATTGTATGGATGAGAACCGCGGCTTTGCCCACATTTCGCAAAATATACGGACGAATAGCGCACCACAAAAAAGACATCGAAACTAATTATCAGAATTCACTTCCAAAGGGAAGATACGTTCTCTTCATTAATTACCGTCAGTTATAATACTATTTATTTAAATTAAAACTAATTTCCAAATTCCTATCAGACTATCCGGTGAAGGCCTTCAAAGGGACCAAACGTTTCATTATATCAAACACTTCATGGCTCGGAGGGAAGAACCCATTTATCGGTATTATGTATATAATCGTCGGTTGCATTTGTCTCCTATTGTCCGGAATTTTTGTTTTCATTCACAAAAAGTTTGGCAAAAGGTATGAATCATTTGTTTTGCTTATCAGAGGACTGACTCATGTTTTTTCCTTACGTTTAGTACGAATGAGATTTTGAATATAACTCAGAGAACACCATATATTGGTTGACAGACCCACCGATTTGTCATTAATTTGATATAAAGTTCACTATTTTTGTTATTAATTATTATTTGTTTCAAAAGTTATTTAAATTCATTCAAAACCAAGAGATTAATATATCGACTGAAATCTCAATGCATTCCATTGTTTATTGTTTTTATTGCTTTAATGCTGTGATTGCCTTAGATTTACACAAAAATGAGTCCAAATCTAAACTCAAATCTAATTTCAAATCAAAACAAATCGCTTTTAAAGCATTTTTTATAGAAAACGCGATTTTATAGGAAAAGCACAAAATAATAGACATTCAATCGATTCTCACATTTAGTCTGACGTTTGACTAGATTTCCGATAAAATCTTTTTTTAAGTCATATTTATTCTCAAAAATAATTTATTTTCAATTTAACTGAAAGTCATTTGAATTGAATGCAATTAATTGTTTGTTTTTATGTAAATTGAAGTCAATTAAAGACAAAACAATTGTAAATATGTTGAAACAAATTATATTAAAATTATATTAATTTTACGATTATTTCAATAATTTATTCCTATTTTAATCTGATATGTGTTTGACTGAAATCTGCACAAAATTAAGTACAAAAAGGGATTTATTTTGAGACCAATTGAGTGTCAGTCCATTGGGAGGTCTAATAATATGTCTTTATTTGCTTTTTTGAGCCAATATTTGCTGTGAAAGCGATTCCCAACTCATCATATGTTTGATTCAATTTAATGGTTACATAATTATAGCCATTGAATGACATTTGTGTTAGACTTTGAAATAAGGCTCAAAACAAACAAAAATTTTGTTGAAATGTAATGCAAAACAAATTTAAAAGATTTGTCGGTTTCTCAGTCAAAGGCTGAGGAAAGGCTAAGGAAGGCTACCATCGGATCACCGATAATATCAATTTTGAGAACCCGAAGGAAACGCCTCTTCGTGTATGACATCACTTAAATGAGTTACGATATAACGGTTACGCCTCTAATGAAGATAATCATTGAACGGAACATAAGAACCAAATATTTGGCATTACTTTCACTCCACCGCTGAGAGGATGGGATGGCAGGGGATGGCAGTCAGGGATCACCACTTAATTGGTTTCCGAATTATTTGCCGATTCGTCTGCTCTCCCCTCTAAGGGAAGTCCATCTGATTGGACGGTGAGAGTAGACGACACGCTGTTATGTAATTAGACGTCATATGCGCTCAACACAACTCTCCCATAGCTTTAGGCTTATGCTCACAAGTGTTGCTCTCAGAGAAGGCATCCATTGGTTGAGGCATTGATTGTGAGGACTGTGAGGGAACTCCCCTTCAATTTGCAACGACCTGAGAATGAGCGCCATTTGGCCCAATCCTAGACATAAACCAAAACAGAGCTCACAATCACTGAAACCGCGACAAACCATTAGATTAAACTCAAAACACACACTATTTCATCGGTTTTTGACTAAAATCAGACCAAAAATCAGTTAAAAATGGGAATAATTTGAGACAATATTAATCCCATAATTAATATTAGGGCCAAACAATGGCAATGGCGGCCATATTGTCATATATAGTGTTCACCATTTTTTATGTTATGCACAATATATCGCACTTTTCAAAGAAATCGTTGAATCAAAGACTCACACAATGATCGCTCTATACGTCACTCATTTGTTACACTATTACACAATTATAGTATACGTCCCGACATTCAAATTGATTTATACATTAAATAAATTAATAAACAGTAATTTAATACTAAATTAATTTATTTGATAATTAAATGGATAAAAATAGTGTGTGAAGTATATTCGAGAGGAAGTTATTGAATATGTGTAAAATTAAATATGCTAGGTTGTGTGTCAGGCATGTTTTTGTTTGGCAAGATTTTGTTTTGACGCATATATAGATTGTGTGAACAAAATATTGATTTATTGTTGTCTTTAAATATTTTGATTATATCTTCGGTTAAACATTGTGTCAGCTGTTGGACTCATTTTTCATGAAAATTAATCTTGATCACACCATCAAAACTGACCTCAACCATATTGGATGGTAGGGTTTCCAAACTATAATCAAATTAAATTTAAAGATGTGCAAGGATGTGCAAGGTCGATCCACGAGAATATCAATTTTTTAGGTCAAGTTTGGCCTCAAATTACCCGTAATTTTATACTTCCTTCAGACTATTGCTTAGATCCGATTAAATACAATTGTTTTTATTATTTCTCAATGTTTTTGGTTCTAGTGATGTATGAAAAGCTGAAAAATTCAAATTGAAATCATTTTTCGTGGAAAACATGACTTTCACATTAAAATCATATGATTTATAGCTATTTCACACTTTTATTACTCAATTCATTACTTTTTTCATCAATTTTATTGATTTTAATGTAAATTAACAAAAGTTTACTCATTTTGAGTCCAATGACCAGAAAATCTGTTTTAGGGTTCGAAAGGTTAGGGAATCCTCTTCTTCGAGTGGATTGAGACCTAATTTGTCACATGTTTTGCATATATTATCACTGAATTGATTAAATGTATGGTAATTGTTGTATATGTTGTGGTAGTGTTGGCAGTGATGGACGATGGAGGCCGATGTCTTCTTGATGTCATCGATGACCCCAAACTTCTTCAATCATTTCTGGAGAACACCAACGGAGCCATTGAACGTCTGACGGAAGGCGGAGTCAATCCGAATGCCGACAACCCGTCGCACAAGACGTTAGCCACCGTTAAACCCATTGACACGACAACCACTGCCGCCAAAGTGGCGGCCAATATATCGATGACTTCATTGGTCTCGGATTCCAAAGCGACGGATCACTTGACCGCTTTCGGAGCCAATAACCCGACGCTTCTTACGGTCAACAAACAGTCTTCGGGACAGTTCGTCATCGACGACAAGCAGATGCTTAATATGGTCTCGTCTTCTGTCGGTTTGATCCCATTATCTGCGCTGACGAGTAGTGCTCAGTCCATATCCATAGCACAGCCATCTCTGACCACTCTTACGAGTAGTACCCAATTTGGACAAATCACGTCTAGTGTGCCATTTCGAGGACCGGCCCCCTCCTGGCCGCCCACCTCTTTCCAAATCGCTGGTCCTCGCAATGGCGGTGCCGTTACTCTTCAATTGCCTCAACAACTCATAGTACCGGCCGGTGCTATGCCTATGGGAGCCCCCGGTCTTCAACAGCTATTGCTGACAGCGCCCCGTCCAGGAGGACCCTCCCCTCAATTGACGGGAGGAATCCAGCCAGGACAATTGGTTCAAATCATTCAAACTCCTTCCGGACCACAAATATTGCCGACAAACCCGAGTGCAGCCCTTCAGACGATTGTTAGCACAAGTGGTGCCACAAAGACATCCTCGACATCACTCTCTTCGCGATCTAATAAACAAATCCTTCCGAAACCTCCCGGTTCTGGAGTGTCGGTCAGTAATGCCGTTACGACTAATACTGTCAACAAAAGTGGTCAACAATTGGGACAACAAAACACTTTAAAAGTTATAAATAGTTTGACTCCAAATATGACTCAATTGCCAACCAGTGGTGCGACGGCTCCCACAACACAACAGATATTAATCGGACCGAATGGACAACCGGCAGGAGTGGTAGGACCTCAGGGAACCATTTTATTCAATCACATGATTCCAGGCATTGGTTCGCAACCATTTGTTTTTCAACAGAACATCGGAGGTGTTCCCAATTCTGTTCAATTGACTCTTAGGCCCCAATCGCACAGCTCTCCAGTTGTCGCTATGAGTAACGGATTGACGACTTCTAACATTTCAAGCGCTGACCAAAACGCGGGACTTATAAACGCATTGACGGGTCAATCGAACCAAAACATGTCGCGACAGACCCCCTCCCAATCCCCTCAACCCCAAACATTTGTGATACCAAACCATTCGACTTCTGTGACGAACACTTCACAAGGAGTTGTGATGACGAGTGCCGGCAGAGCGACGCCTAATATAATTTTTACGCGTCCGCCCTCTTTGTTAGGGTCTCATCAGTCATCGCCAACTGTGCCCTCTGGTCAACAGTTCCTTCAGCTGCAGACACCCAACGGTCCCATTTTAGTGGCCCTTCCGACACAAAATCAATTCTTATCTCACAATTCGGGTCAACCGACTCATAGCTTCCAATTTGGAAACACAATGATCCCAATCGGACCCCAACTAACCAATAATCTTAACCCAGGTCTGCAGGCGGGCGCACATCCGGCACTTCAGGCTCTCCTTCAGACACATACAGACAACACAAGTGGCCAAACAGTAATTCAAACATCTGTCCCATCGGTAAACACATCAAATACAGTGATATTCACATCTCAGCCCCAATTAATAACAAGACCTCAACAACAGTCGAAACCATCCGTCAATTTGGCGGAACTTCTCAAAGAACACGGAATTCTCCCCGAATCGAGTCCTCCCTCTTCGCCAAACAATAACTCAATGACTGACCTAAACAGTGGATCTGTTCATCAGGAGCTGATCCAAACGCAGGCCCCGCAGCAGACAGTCCTGATGTTACCGTCGGGTCCGAACCAACCGCCGAACATCGTATTAACGCAAAATCCATCGGCAGCTCCGCCTCAGTTGAGACTCGCTTTAGGTCCTGACGGGAGTGTTATTCTTCAGCCACACATCACCACAAATGCAGTTCAGCCACAAATTCAGTCGCAATTCATCTCAAATTCAAATAATTTGAAATATAGTGACTCTTTGAAAGACACGAGTGGTTTGGGTTCTTCTCAACCGTCGCCCGACTCAACCACTCCCAGCATAGACTCAGCGACCACTTCGACCGTCAGTTCGAGTTCTACGACAACAACTACGACGACGACAACAGCACCGGCTCTGACCGGTCAGAACACGTCTGCCTTATTAGATCAGCTAAACACTGGACCTGCCGTTAAAGTTCCCGATTTGGTCGCATCGCTCGCCCTTTCAAATGGTTCATCGAATCCGATAACTACTGAAGAGTCGAAACCATTGACATCACAGACGACTCTAATTCCACTTACGGTTCAAAATATAAACAAATCATTAGAACAACAAAAACAGACAATTCTGACGATTCCTGTGCAGAGCGGAGATAGTGTTGTTCCCAACGTATCGAATGGTTCTTCCAATGCTGTGATCAGAATCGGTAGCTGTGATAGTATTCCGACGACATTAGTGTTGACGACAACGCCTACAACTGTGTTCACTAGTCCTCCAAAGGCCCAAATGACTGACCCTTTGAATGGAAGCCTTTCATTGAATACGAGTCCAAACAGTGCTAATGGTGTGAGTGTTAACGGAACGGCTGCTACTGTTATAGAACAGAATGGTGTGCCTATGGTTCAGGTCAGTCCTAACAATCAGGAGTTCTTACAACGACTGGAGACACAACTCAAAAGTCTATCGTCTCTGAAGTCACCGACGAATCAACAAAAAGAACTTTTGCAGGAATTGCTGTCTCTTAAGCAGAAGATGAGTGACGCCCGACATATGGCTCACACTGAAGACCAAAAAGTGGTGCTGAGCACAGCCTCGTCTATCACCGTTTCGCCACAAACTCAGCAGTTATTGCAATCGACGGCACAGACTCTTTCACATCAATCGAATCAGAGTGGGTTTGAGGTACAGACCCAACAAACGCCACAAAACGTGCATTTAGTAAATCTACTTAAACAAACCCCTGTCCACCAGACATCCCCTCAGATTCGACTCGTCACTCCTGTTAGCACAGCACCGGTCAGTGGAACCGCCACTATTCAGGTGGGGAACCAATTGATCACTTTTACGACTCCTGCCAAACAACAGTTGCAAAACTTGAAAACCATTTCAACCAATCAAATGAAGGTAACACTGATAACACTTTTTAACCACTCATTACAACCACTAATTAATTGATTTATTGAAAGCCACAGACATCTGCCCCGACTTCTGCAGTAATTTTTCGATTACACGGAACCACTTCAACGACGACTTCAACATTTGTTACCACTTCGACGACAACTAAGACTTCTATAATCAAAAATGACTTACATTTAGACAAAGAGAGGAAAAATGCGAAGATTTTGAAAGCGTTAGAAAAATATTTTTAATCAAATTTCGATCAAATTTTAATTTTATTATCCGATAGTATTCAACAACAGCTAAATGTCGACCAAAACGCTGCTTTAAAACCCGACACAAAAAGGCCGTTCAGTTCTCGAGACGACGCCTGCAAGAGATTACTTCGTTATCATGTCTTCAACTCTCCCACAATGACTGTCGAAGATATGAACAAAAGTATTGGTTTTTTGTTTAAAATTCAATTTTTTTCAATTTTTTCTCTCTGACTAACAGGTGATCAGATTTTTGAGAAGATTTCTCAACATTTGTTATACAAAAAGCAACTGTTATTCGACAAGTTTAGAGTTTTACTTCTGAAGCAGAGTATGGTATGTCTTCTTACAGTTGATTCTTGTCTTGGATTCAATTTTAATATATTTATTGATTGTATAGAAGGAGACGCCCTCTTCAGAGCACGTTATGATCGATAGGATGTTTATAAACGAAGAAACGAATTCACTTAAAACAGACAAAGAAAGTGTCGCCGAAGGAAAGGGTATAACAAATTGTTTTTGATTTAAGAATAAGTATTAAATGAATTATTTTTGATTCAGTGCTAAACCTTCCGCCCCCTCCTCCCTCTTGGTATCAAATGATTCGGTCGTCTCTCGACGAAGAGGAACAAAAACTTTTCATTAATAGGAAACGAAAGTCTTCGATAGGAAGTGATGACGAATACAACTCTCAGTCAAACAGTCAGATCAGAAGACATGAGGAACCGACAGAAGAATCGGATGAGTCTGAAGATGAAGAGGAAGACAGTGATGACGAAGATATAGAGGATAAGGTCTCCGGTCTCTTCTTCCAGAAAAATGAACCGAATTCGGGAAATGTCGGCCACTTTTACGACGGACTTCACAATAGTTTTCATGTCTCCAACGGATCTCGAATTGATGGTCAAAGTCATGTGCCTTTAAATAGTTATGTCGACCCAACCCAACAGCACAATGAACTCGAGTCCTGGTCTGATATCAATGGAGACAATGGGACCGAAGACTGGACCGAATCCTTACTAAACAATACGTCAGGGAATAGAAGAATCGCATGGAATAGGTTCGGAGTTCCCGAAACTGAAGCGGCCGTTGCGGTCGAATCCATACTAAATGGCGACGAAGAGGACGAACAGGACATGTCTGTAGACCTCTCCGGCATCGAAGGACTCGACGATAATCTCGAAGACGACAACGAAGAAGAAGATGACGACGAAGAGGATGACGACGACGAAGACGATGACGAAGAAGATGTTGTCAATGGGTTTTCGATGGGAGGCGACGGCCATCAACACCAACAACACGTTGACGTACAGATGCAGTGCGCCATCAAAAGCATTTTAGACATGCCTTCAGTCGGATCCCATCCCTCACAACACAATTCGTATGCATTTCATTCTCACGGGTCTCACCCTTCACTTCATCAGCATTTAAATGAGTTTCGAAATATGGATTACCCGCACATCCCTAACATTCACGATCAGCGTCGCGACAATTTTCGCTCATATGGAGGCCAACAGGGAATCAATGACCCAATTCTTGACGAAGCCGTTAAGAGTATCCTTTCATGAGATGTACTTATTTATGGCAAAACTCTATTTAATTATCACTTCATTACAGATATCTTTTGTGATCTAATGGTCACTATTTTTACTATAAAACCATTTCTTCACTTCTTTTCAATTCTTTATCCGATTTAATAACTATTTTAAGAAAATATTCAAAAATCAAAAGCACTTCAAAAATATTTGACTTTAGGGCCAATCGTTTGATCGGTTTATTTAATTGCAATCTCACCAACACTTTAGTGCCTCTAAACCTCTTAAAGACAACTCTCGAGGAATTGCTATGAATTGCCATTTGATTGTCTCCGAAAACATTTGATTTCATAATTATTTACAAATAATTTGAATTTATTTCAAACGTTTACTCAATATTTCAGTTGAAATATAATTAATTTTAAGTACAAATAATTGTTTTCACAGAAAAAACCATTAATTCGTTTCATTTATTCATTGAAACACTTATCTGGCAATCAATTGAATGAAGTGATGGAAAAAAAACATTTTAATTTATGTCTCAAATCAATTAAAAACCAAATTTTATATAAAATTTTTAATCATTTATTAGGTTTGACCACAACTTTTGGCCTCTAATCTAAAGTCTGAAGTTTTTTAGCGCTTTTTCTCGAATTATTTTCTAAAAATAATTTAGTTTTAATTCATTTTATATATAATTTTCGTTGAAATTATGTTTCAGACCATTAATTAATTGAAGAAATCATTTATATTTTCCCACAAAAAGCACTTCAAGTTATTATTATTATTATAATTAATATTTTTTTCGTTTTTAAACATTTCTGTGATTTGTTTTTTATGTATAAATTGTATTTAAATGGTATATAAGTTAAGACAAAATTTTATGACATTTTTTGTGTCGTTATTGTAATTGAATGTAAAAATTGATTTTTTAAAAATTCTAATGAAATGAAAATTTAATTTAAGTTTTCATTGATTAGCGCCTCATCTGATCTGTTATTATATTATAATTACAGTTAATATATAATCATTTGACACAACGATTGCTATTAATTTGTTTATTGAATTATTTTTGATTTTAATTCAATTCTGATAATTGAGTGCGAATTGAGTTTAAAACTGAAGTCCTTTCAGACTCTTAGGGCTTAAGAAATGACTGATAAGAATACGATCGCAACAAAAAACAATCGCATGTATTATGAATTCATTTCATAATTGAATCACTACTTCATTATTCATCAAAATATATAAAAATGTAGAAAAATATTATTAATATTGATATTGAAATCCGTTGTGAAAACCGGTAGTTATTATATATAAATAACTTATAATTATTTGATTGTGAGTCTGAAAAAAGTTAAAAATTATTTTTAATAAATAAATTCAAAAAATTTGCTGAATTTGTCTCTTATTTCAGTGTATTTTTCATGTTGTATCATGCTCAGTTTTCAATTACAACATTTGAAGGGAAAGGAAAGAGTATATATTTTGACGTTTTTATTTAGATTTCGAGGAAATTGTTTTAAAATGTCTTCAAAAAAGTGGAGTTTTTTATTATTATTATAAGAGTTATAAAAGAATTTCAAAGGAATTCAACTCTTATTTCAAAAATCGATTCTTTACTTCAATAAAGAGACGAAACGAAGCGCTGTTCGTATTATTATTGTCAGACAATTGGGTTATGAAATGAAAAATTCTGTGAATCGTTAATATCGTTAACATTGACATTGAATTAATGTTTGAAAACAAGAATCTATGGAATCGACAAAATATTTTCATAAATTTTTAGCTCATATTTAATAATAAGTATTTTTTCAATGTTTCCAAACAAATCATGAATTTATTCTACGATTCAAATGAATTTCAATTAAAAATAAAATTTATTTTAATAATTAGTTTATTGCAAAAAGTGAGCCATTCTATAAATGTCGACAAAATACTACCGATTTCTTGTCAGATATCGTCTTTCGGGAGGACTCGCTGTCCAACGCCGGGAACTCATTGTAATAAAGACCTGAAACTCTGCGAATGTGACTATAAATACCCGATAGCTCTTCCGAGGAGTGGCTTTTGTCTCGACTTTCGGAGTTTGGGAGAGGAGTGTCTCATTGAAGAGCAGTGCAGACAAACAGAGAATAGTTTTTGTGTTAATTCAACGCAAATCGACTCAATCGCCAAAAATCATGTCAAAGAATATTTCAAATGGAGAGACAGTCCTAAGAAGCGTTTCGGTCACTGCAAGTGTAAACAGGACTTCAAACAAGTGGGTCACGACTGCTATCGGGTTTCTTCCAATTATATGAACTGTTCCGGAGCTCATGAATGTATGCAAACTGTAAGCGATTCAGTTGTCTCCCTATCGATGCCTTTAATACCTTTTGTCTGACAGGACCTGAACTCTCACTGCGATAAGACTACTAATCGCTGTTATTGTGATCCGGGATATGTCTACGACACCGATAAGAACGAGTGTCGACTCATCGCCAAAAAGTTTGGAGACATTTGCGTCACTGATTCCGAGTGTCATAATTGGGACCGGAATCTGGAGTGCCGTCACTCCCAGTGTTTCTGTAAAACAGGTTATGATTTCGATTTGAATACTCAGAGATGCAAACAATACACCGATTCTCGGAGTACTTCAAAGTCTCATTTCTGCGCTCAGGGCCTCGCATTTGATGACGAACACGGAGAGTGTCGGCGCGTTTATGAGGGTTTAGGTACCGGTTATCGCTTCTTCTCAATCGATAAGTTGTTGGAAATGATAGTAATTGTGGTCTTTTGTTTCGTTACGATTGCATTCCTCCGCTTCTGGCGCTATATTCTGCCCCAAAATGTTATAATGGAGTCTAATAGAGGAATGTTCTCAGACTTCACTCATCCAAATAGAGTTCAAAGGCGTAGAAGCAGTAGTCGTTCCAATTCATTGTCCAGAAGGGGACGAGTCATTCAGCTCAGAGTTAATATAGATTCACCCGAACCTTCTAATGATAACTCTTCTAATGATATGTTTGTAAGCCTTCCCGTCGCTACTTCTTATTCCTCTTTACCTCCTTATGAGTCAACTAATAACCCGTTGTCGCAGAATAATAGTCAACCGCCTCCTTATAACGATGAGAAGCCGCCCTCTTATGAGGAGGCGATGGCTTTATTCTCAAATCAAAAATAATGAAAAGGTTTGAGTTCTTGAAATTCAAAAGTATTTCAGATTTTGATTGAAAATTGATTTTAATCTGAATTTTGAAAATTTTCGGCAATTCTGTGGTTTTTGAGAGAAGTTCAAAAAAGTTATAAAGACTTCGGTCTTCAAAGTCTGTGATTCTTAATTGAATTGAATTTCACTGAAATCGGTTGAAATTAATTTCATTGAAATATATTTTATTTGATGTAATGAATGAAATGCCAAAATCAGATATATTTCGGTTTTGATTCAAATTCTGTTAAATAAAAATATTTATGATTTGAGATAAGTTTAGTTCAATTTTTTGTAGAGTTTTTCTGTAGTTTTAAAACAAATTAAATATTTTAATGTATTTTATTGTATAAAAATCTATTTTATTGTGAAATACATACAAATGATGAAAATTTTAAACAAATTCGTCTCAAGACGTGTCCAATGCATACAAGTATTGCCCAAAAGAAAGAGTGGTTTGCCTTAAATGCAAGAATTCCTTATATCGGGCGATAATTGTTGGGATCTTTCAATTATTTTCACTAAAATATATGTTTTCTTTCGAAAGAATTTTAAATACTTTACGAAATATAAAATAAAATATAATTAAATTATTTACAAAATATTTATTCTAAGGTCACTATTTTCGATGCAATCATTTTATTATTAAATTTAATTTTAGTTCTATTTTTGAATTTGTTTAATAAATATCTCAAAATTATTTCGTTTAAATATTTTTAGGAATTTCTTTAAGGAATTCATTAATAAATTGATTTTTCAAAATTCGAGTCAAAAGCCTCACATCTATTGCATAGCATTTATTTTGCATTCATTTGACTAACGGTTAAAACATTCATTTAGTCAGTGATAAGAACCGACTGAGAGATCGTTTGGACTTCAATTCCGTTTTGTTTTGGTTTTGTTTGTCGATAGCGAGGGTTCTCTAAAGGCTTTTTTGGTAAACTTTCTTCTGGTTGTGGGGCAACCCTTCCGGCGTCTTCTCTCTTCTTCTGTACAAAGAAAACAGTCATAACTCCAAAGACTAGAACTCCCATAAGACAGGCGACCATAACTCCGATTACATAATCAACAGAAATACCCAAAACGGTTCTCAAGACAACAAAAGTTGAGAGATGTCCGGACCAACAGCCGACCTTCTTATAAGAGATGCCCAGAGGATGAATGTCATCAATACTCCACCTCTGAGAGTGTTCGTCAAAGAAATGACATCTCGTTATCATTTCAGAACCGCCTTCACTCTCATTGCCGGTAATCGAGACCTGGAAAGTAGCGGCTTTGAAAAGCCCCCGAACCACCTGTTCCTCTCCCGTATTGGGGGCCATAACAGACAGATCAATGATTGGCGATATTCTGTGGGACTCCTCTTTATCAGGATATGGACTTTCATTGGGGTATATCGTGGCGGAGAAGACCACACTTTGACACAACATTTGTTGACCACAATTCCAAAAAGAGCTGTAATTTTGTTTCACTTCTTCTCCGAAATTGATTTTCGCCTCAACTGTTATATTGTCTCTCGTTTTGGCTCTGATTACTATATCATACACTCTATATGAGTGGTATATCTCAGTGATTGCATTATCAGTTTCGAGTCCATTTATTTTTGAATGACTGCTCATTCGAAGAGACGAACCCAAAGGTAGCTGAGAAGCGGCCACTCCTCTCACCCTTTTGAAAGTATTTCTGATGTCTTC
Organism: Tectocepheus velatus; assembly: GCA_034700625.1. Classification (NCBI taxonomy): domain Eukaryota; kingdom Metazoa; phylum Arthropoda; class Arachnida; order Sarcoptiformes; family Tectocepheidae; genus Tectocepheus; species Tectocepheus velatus. Next base: position 61,100 of record JAQIXV010000041.1, on the reverse strand, counting down.
CAACAGAATCCTATCAAATGTATAATTCATACGTTTTTGTGATTCTGTTTTGAGGAAAGTCTTCATTAGATTTGAATAAAGACTTTTAATTGTTTCCATTTTAGGCAATGTCTTCAAAGCGATCCCCTTTTGAGTGTATTTTTGAATTAAAGCCAATAATTTTCGTTTCGTTAGAGTATTAGAAGTGATGAGCAAACCATTGCTTAGAGTACTATAGACTACGGCTAAGTGACCATCAGTTAGGTTCTGATCCGTCAGTTCTAATGCATGTCTCGAGTATTCAATGGTATCGTTGATCACCTTTTCTGTGATTCGATCAGATTTTGACTTTGATTTCTGTTTTATGAGATGTGTTTCCAAAGGAGTTAAGGCATTGATGGAGTCCCCGGCCTTATGGTATCGCTTTCCGATTTTAATTAAATCACTTACAGCTGACGTCTCGTTTGCCGTCTCTTCAATGGCTACCGGCGCTGAATAATATAAGTTACAGTTCCCGAAGCGATCGCATACTTGTGCTGCAAATCTGGCGATTTTGTTGGGATCTGTAATAGGAGTTCCCATAAACTTAATAAAACTTGAAAATTGTGGCACTGATAATGGCATCGGATGAGTAAGGCTTTCATCGGCTAAGAATAACTGGTATGTAAGCGGAGCAGCATTTGGAGGAGTATTACACTTCTCAACATTTGCCAAACTCTGGATTTTAAAAAACAAATCATTTAAATAATTATCGAAGAAATTGAAGTAAAAAATTCTAACCAATGAATATTCGGTGAAGTGTTGGACTGTCAGCTCACACATGGATGCGCTCTGGACTGCCATAAGAGATATTTCGGCGTCACTGCAGAGATCGTCTCCATTACAAGCAATTAGTTTCACGACATATACTCCAAACGCATAGATTTGCGCTGAAATCAAATTAAATTATTTTCTGATTAAACAAAATCAGATGAAAAGCTATACTTTGATGTAAATATAATTCTGAGTGCATTTCGTCTCCAATTTGTTCGTTACTCCACTTGAGGTCAAACAAACCATTGGGTGCTTCCCATCGGATACTTGTGATGAGATTCACCGGTTTTATGATCCCTTTGACTGTGATTGGAGTGCGCTCTGGAACCAAATGAGTGGACAAATGTGGATAATAAGGAACCAAATCTTTTTCGTTGACATAAATAGGACCGATAAACACTTGAGGGGCCGACCCCTCAATCACTTTGATTAAAGTGTATTCCGTCTCTGAAAACACTTTACTATCGTTTTTTTCAAACACTTGAAGTCCGAACCAATACTTGCGGTTCGGGTGGAAGAGTGTTGAGTCTAACTCAAGAACTGGTTGTCTCTCGAGCTCTCCATCGATGAGAAGGGAATCGTTTCCATTGGAAGTATCAAAAGTATGATAACAGGGTTGAGCCGTTTGGCTGTCGTGACAACTCCACTGATAAACGAGACTCTCAGATGACTTGGAGCTCTTTGAAGACAAGTTTAAATTACCACTTCTCGAACCAATTGTTATTTTAGTGACTCCGTTGGCTATACTGGCTTTGAGTGGAGCCTTTGATGAGACAAATGTGAATCGGGCGCCACTCGTCTGATTGTATCGATGGCCCAAAAATGAGTTCAGATAAATATCTATCGGTCTATCGATTGGAACTGAATTGGGTTTGACTTCAAATGAAATGGAGTGCCGTTTATTGGAGTCATTGAATATTTGTTTGTCCATAACTTTCCAGAAAAGATTAATTTTCTAAAAAACATAAATTCAATGAAAATCAGTTTCGACTCAAAACATAAGTCAATGATTACCTGAACCGGAAAAACGCATTCAGGAACTGAAACGTCGGCCAAAAGAATGATATCTTCGTCAGAAGACAATGGAGTCGTTTGGAATAGTCTCGTGTGATATATGGATACCACCGGAGAATCATAACTAAGTCTGACTAAAGTGTGTCCCACTTCTAGTGTCTGTTCCCTCACAGGAATGTATGCTTTGAATATGAATTTATAGGGCGTATGGTATTCAAAAAATTCTGAGTCGAGAATCAGATTCGTTGACTTCCCATTAATCTTCAGGTATTCCTTAAAATCTTTGCTCACTTCCCCCTCAATATCCCATTGGAACTGGACATCAGTGGTGCCTCTCGGCGATGAAAAGTGACCGATTAGTCCGAAAAGTCCACAATCGGGTACTTCACTCGGACCTGTGATCGCTATGTGAGGCTCATAACTCCACCAACTGTGCTCTGCTGAGAGCCTACCAGCACTAACCTCAACCTGTCTATCATTTGAGAGGGCTGTCCACTGATTACTTTCTTTGAGGACATATTTTTTGAATTTAATATTAACTAAATTCTCAGAAATTGGTTTCTCAACGGAAATAATTAATTGTATTTTTGTTGTCCAAAAACAACTCTTGAGTCCATAAAAACTTAAGTAATCGATGGTATCGTTTGTCAGAAAGTATTCACAAACTGGTAAAGAGTTGTGCGGAGTCTCAGTAAATATATGAATCGGTATATAAACACTTTTTTCAAAAATCACAATCACTGCCAAACCGTCTTCAGAAACATAACAATTCTGGTGAGAGATTTGAGGAGAAGATGCCGTTATGTTAGGCTTCGATGGATCGGGTAATAAGTTTATCCCATCGATCGACTGATTTATATTTTGAGACGATATACACATAAATAGAAGTATAGCTAATGTTACGGTCCTTGTAATCACGAACATATTCCTGCAAATAAATTGTTTTATTAGTACCTAGATAGTAATTTGACATTCTCAATTCTCTGATTGCATATATTTTTTTTATCAAAATAGGGGGAAATTAAAGGAAATCATGAGTTTCTTCTCCGCTAAAAATGTTCCGATGGCTGACCTTTTTTGTCATATTGTGCTAAAAGTTTCTCTTTTTGTCGAAACAATAAAATAAAATCGATTTGAGAGCAAACCTTTGCATATCTCTTAAGCCTATACGAGATTTTCACAAAAACTTTCGCAAATCTCTCAGAAATATTAATTTTATACAAAATTCTTACAATTGTTTCCATAGTTTTTATCGTAAAACAAATTCAGTTTTTTATAGGTTTTCATTTTTTTATGAACTATTATTCAATACAAGTAATGAATGTTTAATGAAATTAATGCAAAATATAATATATCGATGAAATCCACGAAATAACTCAACATATTTGAAGTTCAAGTTTTCCTAATCCTTATGAAATTGAGAAAACCCATTGAGTTTGAACCAAATAGGAATATGTTCTAGATCATTAGTTACTACTAACTAGCTCATCAAATTGTTCAAGTTTCTAAGCGAGATAGAAATTAAAGAAAGTAGCGGTGAATTCCATATATTATAGGTATTATTCACAATACTATTATCAAACATTGAAATCGATTTTCAGTTTTTATTTGATTTGTAGAATTGATTTTTAAATATTGATAATTCATATGTTCTTGAGCTAAATTAACATTTATTCGGCTCATTTATTTATATAATGTATATATAACTCAGAAAATAGACTAAACGATCAATAAATACAAGCATTAAATGAATTAAAACTTTGTTTCTGTTATTTGTGAGAACCAAATGAAATAATAAGAAAATTCAGACAAAAGGTTAACCAATTCAATCAATATAACAAAATAGTAAACAGAATTGCACAAGGTCACACATCCTAGGCAGGTGTCAAAAGGGCGGATGAAATAGTGGGCGATAATTGAATTTTCTTTGAGCAGACATTCAATTATATTTGGTTTAAATTAATCTCATTTTTTTGTAATTCATTTTTAAACGAAATTAAAGAAAGTTTTTCCCATTTTTTTCAAGAATCTAATCTTCCTCTCAATCCAAAGTATTTATCAAATTTTCTATTTTAGGAGATTATTTAAAAAAGCACCTTGAACATTCATTATATAGTTGTAAAAAAGTAATGATATAGCAAACGGACTGATCAAAAGTTTACTTACTTTTAATGATAAATTCTCACGTTTTTCAACTGTTTGCAGAGAATTGAAGGTATAGTTGAACGGAAAAAATCAATTGACTTCCAAAACGTCAAAAACTTAACGATTTTATGATTTCATAGAAGAATATAACGAATCGAATGTTAATCAATACATAAAAGTTGTCTCATATTTATCAGATTCTTGCAAATTGTTTAACAAAAAATATATTGTTTTCTAATAGACTTATACTTAAAGTAAAATATTTCAAAAACATATTTCTTTGAAGTTTTGTTTTAAAAAATAAACAATAATTTAATTAAAAATAAGGCGTTTTTCTATCAAAACTTCCACCAAATGTGAAGTGAAGCCCAAAAATGCATTCAATACTTTTGTTGAGAGAATTGCGCAGATTTTGATAGTTTCAACATTTTGTCAAATCCCTTGTCGTAGAGCCAGAAGTGGTTCGACACTCAATACATAGACACGAATGCGAAGAACATTCAATATATAGAATTAGTTTTTGAAGTCACAGCACAGGACTCAGGTATTTGTTCTTACATTTCGAGTTAATGGATAACAATGTCTGTCCGTTCATTGAATGTCAAAAAAAGATAACTGTATTTAAAAACTTTTTTTTCTTTGGTATAAAAGAGTTTTTCACTTCAGAGAAATTTTTATGAACTCCGATCGAAAGCAAAGCCGACACTAAATCAGAGTCAGAGTAAACCAAACAAACTTTTTCTTCAGCATTAAAAGTCAGACAACGCACAGGTATTCTTGCGATCAGTGAGTTATGTTCAATAGCATAGCAATTAAATGACAGCTAAAGTATAAAAAATTTGTTTAACCTTTAATTTTGAGCTAAAATCAAATCGCTTTAAATTACAGGCATTTCTATGATTGGCCACAATTGAGACCTGACTTTAGTGGAAATAAAAGCGCTGTTCACTCAATAGGAACCAAAAATCTGAAAAAACATTTTTTGTCAAAAATAATACATAAATTAAAAATATTGATTTCCGTCCGGTGCTAATGGCAATGGAGTTAACCATTGAAAACAGGAAAACATATTAAAATCGCATTCATTAGACCTGAAGTAGAGTACAGACCCTTTACCTGCGAAGTCATAAAAATTTGTTTTAAAAATTATTCAAATTATTTAATTCTTTTGCAATAAATGAATAAAATGTTTACTTTATATGATGTCAAGCATTGCATTAAAGTTCATTGTATTGTCAATTGTATTATAGATCCAAACAATTAAACTTTTGCTTCAATTGAATATCAATTTCTTGTGATAACTCTTTATTGAAAAATTATCCAATGATTTAGATTTTCAAAGAAATACTTCAATACTTTAAAAAGTTTATGAATTAATTTACAGAAAAAAAACATAACTTTTTATATGAAAACAAGTCATACGCCTATGATTTGGGGTCTAAACTATTGAATCGATTTAATTAAAATCAATTTAACTTTTATTTCAAATCTTTTTTTTGTGAAAAAAGAAGAATTTAAGTAATAATAAGATTTGATGAAAGAGTGAACTTTGAATAAATCAACTTGATTATCATAATATACGCCCTAGATCATTTTAAACTCAATCTTTTCATTTCAAAATCATTAAACTTCAATAAAATCAATTAAATTTTCTTAAGTCTCCTCTATATTAAAAATGGATGCAAAAATTGGCTAGATTAAAGAGAACAAACTAGGTAATTATTTTGTTCAAGTTCAATTATTTAATAATAATTATTATTATGTTGAAGTTTGAGTTAAAAAATTAGCGAAATATTTGATTTCATTGATTTTTTGAAAACTAAAAATATTGAGAATAAATCGATATTTGAAACGAAAGCGAAGTTTTGTCTAAAGTTTAAACAAGTGTTGAATTATTTTTGATTTGAGTTGACTCTCTCTTTCAGTTTTGATCTTATAGTTTGACATAACATTTGTGGCCTAACTGTAAGGTTGTTCTCTTAATACTGGTTTTACTTTTGGTGTTCGATATCAGGATGACATGTCGATGACCTACCGATCCAACCAATCAACTGCTGGTCTAACTGTTGATCCACTGTTGGGTTCACTCATCGGATGTGTTGTTCGCTTAAACTTTAATGAATGCAAACATTTTTCAAACAATTTTATTCAATCTATTATTGGATTTAGTTTTTGCTCTCAATTAATGAGAAAATGTGTGAATAAAAAGTCTATTAATTTATTTATTAAAAAATCTTTTGATTTTATTTTTTGCTTAAGTTTTTAAAGACATTTAAAAACAATTTATGGATAATCGAAACAATTGGTCATTGGTTTTGGTTTTTTTAATTTGTGGTCAAATTCGATGCAATGCTTTCAATTTGAACCTAAAATTGCCTCAAATAACACACAATCGGAACAGCAGTCAATCGCAGGGATGGGTTGGTTCGGGACACCTCCAGTTCACACTCGACCTGTTGGGCTCTTTTGTGATGACACAGAGCTATAACCCAAACACTCGACTCATGGAATCACTGGTCTTCTCTCCATCGAGTATACAGTCAGTGCTGATGGCTCTGCATTTGGGCGCCCGAACCCACACTAAACAAGAGATCGCAAACGTATTACACATTCCTTTAGAAGAGAATAACTCAACGTTTTCTAACTCTCACGAAGTGTTTGGTCAGGCATTCAAACAACTGCTCGAAGACAGTAATGTCGGCAAATCCCTGTCTGTCGCCAATCAGATCTTTTATGAGGAAAACCTTCAAATAGCGCCGACATATTCCTTGGCTTTGGCTCACTATCACAACTCCCAACTAAAAGCAGTTAATTTCGCCAAAGAGTCGGATCAGGTATTGATTTCAATCAATGATTGGATCGAAAAGCAAACCCATGGACTGATACACGACTTCTTGAGTTCTCCGCCGTCGCCATTGACTTCATTGATAGCAATAAATGCAGTGAAATATAAGGGGGACTGGCAGTACAAGTTTGATCCAACAGACACAGAACCCAACGCTTGGTTCCAACTAACCAATGGTCAGACAACTCGAGTGCCAATGATGGTCAGTCAGATGCCAGTGGCCTATTCATACAACCCTACCCTTCAGACGTCAATCATCGAACTTCCGTATCGGTCCCAACGGTTGGGACTCTTTCTGATGCTTCCAAATGAAAGCAACGGTTTGTTTGGTTTATTGCGTTCATTAAACGCAACGGTTTTGACTAATTTGATCGCATCCATGAGGAAAGTGGGCAACGGAGGGGTCAATATCAGGATTCCTAAGTTTGCAGTCGAATCGATGCCTAAAGTGACTCAAGTGTTGAAAAATCAATTGGGACTCAAGACTCTCTTCTCAGACGCCGCAGACTTGAGCGCTATGTTTGTCCGAAACACCAGTCCTTTGAATGTCGACGAACTGCTGCATAAGGCTGTCCTTAAAATCGACGAACAGGGAAGCGTTGGCGCCGCCGTCAGCGCCACAAATGTCGAAAGGGTTGGAGTGACGGGAGGCGCGTACTTCGAAGCCGACCACCCCTTCATTTTCATGCTTATGGACAAACAGACAGGTCTTGTCCTCTTTGCGGGCATATATGCCGGTCCCCCAAACAATACAAACAACAGTAAAGTCTAAGTTTTATATAATTAATAAAAAGTATAAAAAGTTTTTCACAAAAAATCCAATCAATTGTCAAAAATATATAAAACAAACGAATGACTAGTTTTGAAATAAATGTATAAAAAATGATAATCAATTGTGTCTCGGATTAGTTGAGGGCCAGAGCGCTGTCATTACCTCTTCTGACTGTTCCACTGTTAAGGGCTGTAAACCATTGAATGATATTTAAATAAAATTATTTCAATTTCAAGCAAAAGACATACAGAAAGCAATCGTTTTGTTATGTCTTCATAAGTATTCAATTCTAATAACTCTGTTCTCAAAAGCGAAAGAATAGCCTTTCCTACGGAAGCCAATAGAAGGAAGGGTCGGTTCCCACTATTGAGAGACCCAACGAGTCTATCGAATATCCTTTGAAACAAAAACAGAACTAATATTAGAAGACATTTAAAACAAATTAAATAAAGAGTCAAAACCTAATGAGAAAGTATTGGTCAACGATTCCGGCATAGAATCGGACAAACCATGTGATGAGTGGTCTATAGTTTGTTAAGTTGTAGTCTTTTTTCACATCTCTTTTTGTACTCAAAGTATTGGAAGTATTTGTTTGGCTTTTAATTAAACCGTATTTAACGAAATGGCAGTGAAGAGTCCTGTCCTCTGAAGCCATACTATTGACGAACTTTTCGTACTAAACAACAAATGAGTTGAACATAAAAATAATGATTAGTTTCTTAAGAACCCACTGTTTCGATGAGCGCTGAAAAATTGGATCTGACGGATGAGATCAGGTTCCGGAACAACCAATAGGTCTCTTCAATTGTGTTCTCATTTTTATTCTTCTCGTCCATGAATTGCTTGATTAACACTTCACTGATTGCCAACAGATCTTTCACTTCATTCTTCTGGAACTGTAATTAAACAAATTGTTTAATAAGAAAGGAATCAAATGGATGTCAGACCTGTCTCTCAATATTTATGTCTAATTCAGAGAATTCGAGGAAAAACATTAAAACAATTAATTTTGAATCGGATGTCGTGTCGTCGATATAAAGCATTATATCGAGTCCTCTAATAATGTCTTTGCAGTGAAGGATCTGCTCTTTACTGATCAGTTCATCCGTTTCCGAGTGAGCGCTCATCACATCTAAAAGCAATTTCCAGATCAGCTTTCGATACATTTCCGGCATTTGGAACCGATGTGTGAAAGCAGACAACTTCGACAACAAGTCGGGAGGCTTTTCGGTCAACAGTATGTCCAGTGATTTCTTCTCCTCTACTCCTCTGAAGCCAACCTTTTCGTAATAAAAGTAACGAAAGTTTCTGTCGTCAGACATCTCTTAAGTTAATTACAATTTATTTCAACTAAACTATAACTAAATTGGCGTTAAATCTATAAATCGATTCTTTGAGTATTTGATTACATTATGATAAAAGAGATTATTATTAAAATCGTTGAAAAATATTTCATATTCTTCGAGATATCAACAATTTTGACGTCAAATCGTCTCAATTTATTGTATGCTTTCAAACACTATTTAGAGAAGAGTGACGCGACGTTTACAACGCTTCTATCAAAACTCGAATACGTCCTTAAAATGAGACTTTACTGTTGACTGCAGTAATATTTAGAAATCATATGTTCGGACGCATGTCTTCACTATTGACTGCAATACTGATCATTGATTCGCTAAAAAGAGGACACAATTGTGTTGTTATGCAAAACATTTCTCGTTTTAATTCAATGGTTTAATTACTAATCGGATGACTGACCACAGGATAACATTTTTTTCATTTTTTAAAAACAATTGAGAGGTCAGTCATAGATAGAAAGCTGAGAACCAGAACACTTTTGTTTCAATTTGGAACTCTTTGTTCGAAATTTGAATGAACTTGGTCCAATGGAAAAAACTTGCTTGTTGTGCATTCAATTGATGAATCAATAATTTGTTATATTCCTAATTAGATTTGTATGTAATTCTATTTACTTTATTTTATTGATCAATAAGTAATCTAGGCTCAAACTTGATGATCTAGGTCTAAATTAAACTGTTGCTATCCCCCTCCAAAAAACGATACGTTTATTGTGAATCTTTTTTCACAATCTTTTGGCTTAAATTAAATTAAGTTAATTTCTCTAAATTGTATGAACTGATCTAGGTTAACATAACTTGATTTAAACATCTACAATAATTTTATCAATTTTTGAAAATAAAAAAAATTGTATTAATATTTAATTTTAGTTAACATTCAATTAATAAACTTATTATTTGAGATTAAAAATTAAAATAAAAAATAAATTGAAACGTTGTTTGTGTTGAGTGTAAGACTGTTTGCCATCCCTTTCCGTTTTGAGCCATTTTACACGTGAGAAGAGTTCACTCAAACTTAGGTCTCATTTCATTGATTTTTACCCAATTTTTTCATTAATTTAGTTTTGATTTACAGACAAAATGGTTGTTCAACCGCTATATAAGCCGAAGATCATTAAGAAGAGGACCAGAAAGTTCCGAAGACATCAATCGGATCGATACCGAAAACTAAAAGTAATGGACAGACCTCTTGTTGTCTACAAATATGTTAATAATACTTATTATGTCTTTAATTGTCTTTCAGCCCAATTGGAGGAAACCAAAGGGTATTGACAACAGAGTGCGGCGACGATTCAAGGGTCAGATCCTTATGCCAAACATCGGTTACGGTTCGGCAAAACTGACCCGTCATATGCTGCCCAATGGGTTCAGGAAAGTACTCGTCCATAACGTTAAAGAACTGGAAGTGCTTATGATGATGAACAAGAGATACTGTGCAGAGATCGCACATTCAGTATCATCTAAGAAGAGGAAAGACATCGTCGAAAGGGCCAAACAGTTGGCCATTCGTCTCACGAATCCAAACGCAAGAATCAGAAGCGAAGAAAATGAATAAATGTTTTGTTTTTCTCTCTTTTTTTGATATCAATTAAACCAATGAATGATTCAAATAAATATTTAAACGAATTGAGAGAAACTTTTTTTAAAAAATCTTTTTCGACTCAATTTAAGTTGAATTTAATCGAAATTTTATCTTAAATTATAAAATATTTGAATACTTGTCAATCGACTGATGATTTGCTCAATTTTTGATTTATTTGAATTTTATGTAAAGAAAAAGTCTTAAAAGAGAAACATTATTGAATAACTACCATGATAATTGCCATGATATAATTACAAATGTTTGATCAGTTCTAAAGTTGAATTGGGTGATCTATTTAGGCAAGGTAAGTTTCATTTAAATGTCATATTCAAGTGTAGGAGTAAAGAGTGGGTGAAATTCATGTGAATTATTTATTTCAAAAAGAGCTCTAATTTTGGAATTATTATCATAAATGCAGAAAATCACCAGAGATTCCATAATATAGATCAAAATTTGATCTAGAAACTTTAATTCTAATACATTCGGCATTTTTTATTCATGAGATCAGAATTAACTTGCAAAAAATTAATGATGGAAATGGAGAGGAGATGTTTAAAGAATAGCTAAAGTCGTGAGTCTCTGAACTATTAATCAAATGTTAAATACATTTAACTAATAATTTTCTGAACTAAAAACATTCAAAGCATTAAACAAATTAAAGTTCTGAACAAATCGTTTCTAATTCATAGAAAATAACAATAAATTTATTTCGAAAACCAATTTTCCAAACAAATGGCAAAATAATTGAAATGAAATAATTATTATGTTTAAGAAAAAAATTGAATTTCAAATTCATTTTATAACAAACATATTCTGATTGGTTATCGAGAATTTAAATAGGTTCTAGGCATTGAACTTAAATTAGCCATGGAAAATAAGTTGAAACTCAATTAGTGAGTTGTTTAACATTAAGTATAACCTTGCTCAATTGCTCAATTAAACCACTTAATACAAAGCAGACTAACATTCGAATGATTTGCGATAAAAGTCAAACTAATAGATAGTCTGAACTTTTGGCCAAATATTTAGTAGTTTTGATACTCTTTCGGAGTTTGTATTGAATTTCCAATTCTTATACAAAATCGATAAAACGAAAGATCATTTGATTTCAGAGATTTCGAGGTGTTTGAAGATGATCTAGATTAAATGAAGATTCACTCATAATTAGCCACTTATGAGCCCCACTCGAAATTAATTTGAGAGAAAATGCGTTAATGACACACAAAATTTTGATACCGCCGTGTGGCGGTCAAAGTGGCGCATTAAAGTGGCGGTATAAAAAATTGAAGGTTTTAAAAATGAAAGAGGTGAATTGGCCGTATTAAAATGACCAGAAAAAATTAAGGACGTCATTGATGGGTGTGTCTCATTCTGAAATTTATGCTAATTTAAAAGCAAATAAGACGTATTTTAACGGCCAATCTGGCGTACACAAACGTCTATTTTGCCTTATTTTTAAAGCCAAATTGTAGTTTTATTTAGGCGTATTGGTGCAATAAAATAAACTAATTGCTAAAATAAATTTTGTTTTATTTTCATATAAATTCCAGGTAAAATACAACGCGTAATATTACCGTATTTTACCGTCATATTACCGACTCACATCCCAAATGCGGAGTATCTCTCGATAAGGAAAACAATTTTATTTGAAAAACAAAATCTCAATAATTATTGAAATTTATTAAAAGAATAAATAAAATGATCTATGAATTGATATATGAAATGCTGATGGGAGCTTAAATAAATTAAAATTGCTAAATGAATATTGTGTTGAAATAGTAGTTAAATGTTGGTATAGATGTCGCTTAACGATGAAATCGACTTTAGAGGTGTTGTCATCATATTTTTGAGCCAATCAGAAGAGGGCGACACTAAAAATACAGACAAAACTCTGAGTGAAAAAATATGTAATACTTTAGTATAGTTTTGGCTCAAGTGTTGACTCGTCTGTTTGGACGCCATATTTGTATTGAATTATTGGTTAAATGTGTAAAACTTTTAATAATTATTGACTTAATTCAATTCAATTCAAACAATGGATTAATTTTAACTCTAATTTGACTGAATTGGTGACCAATTGGCCCAAATCGGGTCTAAAGTGTATAGTTTGTGAAGGAGTTATCAAAGCGTATAATGTCTGATATGAATGTCTAATATGTCAGTAAATCTGCAATATTTATGACCTTGAGTTCAATCGCTAGCAGTTCTGCCATTAAGACTATCAGCGACAACACCGACAACTCTAAGACAGAGACCACCGAACACTTCCCGAAACAATTGGACAAAATGTCTGACGACCGGAGCGGCGATGAATCACATCCGACATCAAGTATTTGATCCGTTTTTTTTATTTTTGACATTTGTTTTGATTTTTTTGTTTATATCTTTTAATTTGATATAAAATCGACTGAAAATATGATTAGAAAATAATTATTTATTTTTTTTAAATAATTTGTTGGCAAATGAGAACAGGTTTACAACAGATTTAATATCTAGTTCATTTTTTTAGTTTTACAAACAGTTCAATTAGAATCAAAATGAGTTTGAATGACCTCAACCTCACTAACATTTATGCAATGCTTGTCTATAACTATAAACTATCGTTTGGGAACTCATTCTCATACAAAATCTCTATACTCTGGAGAGTTGTATAACAAATCATAATTTTTAAAAATAACTCAAAAACTCGACTTTCGTACAATATTTCAGTTGATTTGACATAAGATTGAGTTCTCATTAAATCGATTATCTGTTGAGTTATCGTTAATTTTCGATGAATTGTCGATAACTTATTTGAAGTCCATTTGGACTAATTTGGATCCATTTGGCAGTTGTTGAGTCATTTTAATTCACTTGAAATATGAGTCGAGTAATACTTATCTTGAGTTTTATTTAACTAATTGATGAAAAACCGAAGTTATTACTCAATTTATTTTATTTTTATTTACTCAGACATTCAAAGCAATTAAAATATTTTATAATTCATTAGAAATTCACAAAAATGTTTATAAAACTCAATGAAAACAAATTTAAAATTCAGATTTCCTGCTCTGACATTGAATTTGAGTTTTTTTTCTTATCATTTGATTCATTGATTACAAAATTCTTATGATTTTTATGTAATTCCTAACCAAAAGTTGAAATGAACTTAAAGTTAACACTCAAAACAACTTCAGTCTCGTCCACAGGGGGCCAAGTGGGCCAACAGGGGGAGCAAGAATTGGCCACAAAAATGCTTCAAATCCAACACAAGAGGTTTTATTTGGACGTCAAACAGAACAGAAGGGGACGTTTCATTAAAGTCGCCGAAGTATTCATTACTTTATATTCTGATCCCTTTTCACAACTCTTTCTAAAGATATTGATTTTTAATGAATTAATAGGTGGGCGCCGCCGGAAGGAAGAGTCGATTACTTTTAGCGATGTCTACGGCCGCAGAATTTAGAGACCATTTAACCTCTTTTAGTGAACTCTACGCTTCTTTGGGTAAATCACAGACTCTTTCCGTTTATAAACAGAGCTCTGGTTTTGCTATTAATTCATTGGTTTTTGTTTTGATTCAATCAATTGACAAAACATTAGACGAAAGGAAAAATAGAAAAATGATTTTCTAGACAGTAATCAAAGCATCGGAACCACAAATATGTTTAGGTTTTCATTAGTAATGGATTTCTTCGAAATTATGTTTTGATTATTTAAATATCGATTATTCATTGGTTTCGGTTTTGAATGCATTTAGAAAAACAATTTTTTTATCCAATAAACCGATTGATAGCAAATCAAAGCCGTGTTTATAATAATTATGTTTCAATTGATTTGAGTTTTACTTATATTTTGTTTATTGTAATTAATAGAAGAAAAGGGTATTAATTGAAATGAAAATAATTAACTTATCGTTGAATCGCATGACAACAATAGGTCCGCCCAATCCGGACAATCTCCCAGAAGACGGTAAACTCAAGTCCGAAGTTATGGTTAAAGATAATCGAAGATATTATCTCGACTTAAAGGAGAACAATAGGGGGAGATTTCTTCGGGTATACCCTCTTTACACGCATTTGTATCAGACATTAATTATTGCCTTTGAATGACAGGTCTCTCAAACCATCTCAAGAGGAGGTCCGCGTTCGCAGATAGCGATTCCGGCGCAGGGAATGATCGAATTTAGAGATGCATTGACTGACTTATTAGAGGAATTTGGAACCGATGACGGAGGTCGGGAGGAAAATGCCGGTTCAAGTAGACAATTGTTTTGTTTAATTTCATAGCGTTTTTATCGTACAATCTTTTGTTCTGCGAAAAACCGTTCAATTTTTTTCACTGAATATTATTTATTTAAATTGTTTTTCTTCTCTCCAAAACACTAGGCTTTAAGGGAGAGTTACCCGAAGGACGACATATGCGTATAGACAACAAGAAATTTTATTTCGATATCGGACAGAATAATTTAGGCATTTATATGCGTATTTCTGAGGTATGCCTTCCCCTCCCTTACCATTGTTTGTCTCATTAATTATGCGAATCCTCTGAATTCAGGTGAAGAGTAACTTCCGATCGTCGATAACCATTCCAGAGAAGAGTTGGTCGCGATTTAGGGATGTGTTCAGTGATTATGTCGACAAAATGAATGAAGTGAGTGACAAGCCTTTGGGTGCCACCAACAGCGGCTCACAAAGTGGTGGTGACGTCAGCGGTACCGCTCAGTCCAACACTGCAACGGGTGGTGGAGGCGGAGGTGTGACCAGTATTACATCGAAATGAAGTTTAGTTTTTGCTTAGCTTTTGCGCAAATTATTTCTGTTACTACTGTTGACAAGTGATGACTAAAACGACAAAAAGACTTAAAAAGAGTTACAAATAATTCAAATCATTTAAAAGCCGACACCTCTTTACGACACCTCCAAACCCGACGAAGTGTTTGTACGGTTGCGACAAAAGCGACACATTCTCTACAAAACAAAAAACAAAATAATATTTTGAAGTTTTCTTTTCAAAATCGATATTTAAAGTGAAACTAATTAACGAGTTTTGAATGTAATCCCGGTTTTAATTGTATTATTAGAAGGTTTTGTTAGTTTTAATATTTTTTATTAATTGATTGATTCTATTCGTGCACTTTTACTGTCCGTCGAGTCTATAAGTTATTGAATGAGTTTTTAATTGTTTCAATCGATTGGACGAAAAAAAAACAAATGTTTTTAATAATTATTTTAATGGTTTTTAATGTAGAGCTGTTTTTAACGTTTATTTTAAGATTAGTTTCTCTTTAAAGGGTTTGCTTTGAATTGAAGGATAAAACTGTTAATCAACGCCTAATCGCTCTTTTGATGTTTATTTTGATTATTTGGTTAATTTTTTGTACAGTTATTATCACTGATAATAATACCGGTTATTAAATGACAAAAGTATTGTATAAATGACTGTAATTGTGTAGAATTTCGTTATAAAACTGAGAAAAATTCAATTTTATTATTAATATTATTATAATTCTATTATCTTTGATAAGAGACAGGAATTACTTTATTTCAAGAAACAAATTATCGAAATGTTATATAACTGTTGACTCTATTACTCTGAATACTACACCTGTCTCTTCATTTGAGACAAACTATTGATTATTCTGAGCAAAAAAATGTCGCCACAACACAAACACCTGTTAATTCGGACCATATATTATATATTTTTTATTTATTACATTAATTAGAGTTCAAAATCCCTTAATTTCATTGAAATCTGTTAACACTTATACTCTTTGACCAAATTTTCCGTAAAAACACTTCTTTTCGAGAAATAATTTATTCTCAGAACCGAAACCCTCCGAAACTCTTGAGGTTTAGAGCACTTGAAGTTAGTTATGAAGAAAATGGTTTAAAGACATGAAATAGTTATCAACAAAGAGTTGAATTCGAATTAAATAATACTTCACATCAAAAGGCAATACATATATTGTTTTCAATGGAGAAAATCGGTTTGAGTTTTGAATAGCAATTGTTTTTCTGTCATAAAATTCTCGGAAATGTTTCAAATTGTTGGCCAATATTTGACTAAATTGAGGGGTTTTGAAGGTATAGAAAGAATTAATTGTTCTTTAAGTATATAAACGGTCTCTGTTTCGACTAAACCGTCGAATAGTTTATTACAAAATGAGTACAATTTCTAAGATTTTAGTTGTTATGTAATGTGTCATCAAATGTAATCTCTATCGACAATGAGTTACAGTTAATATCATTTCAATTAACAATAATTATAAAAACAAAAATCTAAACATTAATTATTGTGAGCTTTTGATAAAACATTACTACAAAACAAAACAAATGCCAATTAATTGTTAACTTTGTTTCTATATTTTTGTTTTGGTTTTTTCACTATTAATAATCACTTAATTGTAAAATAGTGTAAAATTACTAAAAAAAAAGTTTTAAATCTGAAAAACAATTACAAAGATTATTATGACATTCGACAGAAACAAAAATTATATAATAGTTGTATCGCATTTCGGTTGCACTTACTGTACGAAAAGGGATACTAAATATTGTGAGAAAAAAAAAGTTTTCGTTTGATTACAACCTTCTAAACACTGCCATTGAATTAATTGAATTAATTGACACAAAACCGATTGGGTTTTGCAGACAATTGTTAATATTTTGAGTGTTTATCGAAATGTAATGAATGTTTAGACTCTTATAATGCTTTCAAACTGAATGCCCGGTGTCTTCGAGTCCTTTTCATTCTGTGTTTTAAAACAAATTGTTTTTCTCATATTTTTTTGGATACAAATATTTTAAACCTTTAATTATTACTATTATTATAAATATTATTATATTTAATTGAATGACAATTATGTTAAAGATATTGTCAGAACCCACACAATTACACACAACTACTACCGGTGCGCCTCTTGTCCAGGTCTGGAAAAGGCTCTAAAAACTGATTTAGTGATAATTTAATGACAAAACAAATGTTTATTTTAATTCACAAAAAGACAAAAAAATCATTTATTGTTAAAACAGATGAAAACAGTTCTAAAAAATTGTATCAAAAATTTTGTTCAAATCCTATGAAAATTGAATGAATAGTTGAAATGTTATGAAATAGTTTTTGAATGAAATGAAAGATAAGATTCTCTATAAAAGAAAAATATATTAAACGAATGGCAAACAAATGAAATCTATAATTATTATTATAATTATTAATTGAATGGAAAGCCATCTCTTTTTAGAAGTGATTTGAATCACAAAAAATCGTTAAAATTCTTTGAAAAAAATCTATTATATTATGAATTTATGATTATTAGGAATATTATTAAAAATTCTTTTATATATAATTATAAATATATTACTATTATTACAATTAATTAATATTATTATAATTGATATGATTTTTCTCTCTTATATTCTGTTCATTAGTTAATTATTGCACTTAAATGACAAAAAAATTATTTCACAAAATTCTTGATTATTCTGATCATAAAAATTATTGAATTGATTTGAGAGAAAACAAAAACAAAATTGTCTTTAATTTGAAATCGATATTTAATTTGCGCTTAAAGTTTAGTAATTAATTGATTTAATTGTAATTTCACTTCAATTGCTTTTTTGAATTTCTATTAATTGAAATGCAATGACAATAAGGCTATAGAATCGGTGTTTGAAAAGTTAATTATAAATATCTGTAAAATTGATTATTATTTATAAATGATAACTTGTTTTATCGTTTTTTTTGTTTTGTTTTTTTTTGCATTTGGTTTCAATTCAATTGAAATTCTGATTATTTATGAGAAATAATTGGCAAAACTTCTTCCGATTCCGTCTTTATTTCTAAATTATTGGCCATTTTTTGCATAAGATTTTTGCAAAAACACTGCCATTGGATGTATTGTAACCGAAAAGTATATATTTTGACCGAAATTATTGTTTGTATTTATCGCCACTTTTTTTCAATTATGAAAATTATTCCCAAAAAAAACCAATTCTTATATAAAAAGAAAAATATTTTGATTTCAATGAATCGTTCGTTTGATTAGTCAATAGTTTCCGACAGTTTCGGGATCGGTGTCTGCACTTCGCACACATCGGTGTCCGCCTGTCGTCCCCCACATCTCCCACACGATATGCACTTTACTACAGAGCCTTTGCTGATATACAGGAGCTCATCCTTGAACGATGTCAGCTGCCCGGGACCTACTTTTAGGTATAGCACAGACAGAGGTGTAGTCCCAATGCCTTTACTCAATGATTTCGGCATTTGTTTGATTGAAATGGCATTGCATTCGACGGATACCTAATATCTAAATATTATAGAAATGATAGAAATGATTAAAAATTGATTAAAAAATGATTTGAATTGTTTTTGTTATGATTCCGCCACTTGAAGATCAGAAATTAGTTCATTGAGGCCCTGGATGACCTATTTTTTGATTGGGAGGGGGTCAACACCAGCTATAGTGGTGTTCCCCATGACATCACATCTGGGCTCTTACTATCAAAACGTAAAGACATTGCGCATTGACTCACAGTTGTAATCGTTTACTGTTTTCATAAGAGTCAAGTCGTCTGCAACACAGCTCTCACTTATTATTGCCTTTCACTGCAATAATACGTCAAATAATTATGTTTTTACTTCAAATATATTCATTTTAGACCTTAATTCACTGCATTTGACCACTTTTGCCGATTTGGCATTTGTTTGGACTCTAATTGCAATTGAAATCAATTCGCGTAACACTTCTCAATACCATTCAACTAAGGCTTTGGTTCGGTTGGCAGAGGGCGCGACACTCGGCCCCAAACTGTAACGAATCCAACTGTAAGTACAGTTAAATATATAAATATTAATTTCAAACACATTTAGATAAATATCTCATTAAAAATGAGTAATTCCTCATATTTTGAGTGTCTTTCGTCAGTGATGTCCAATATTAGTGGGATTTATGTTAATATCTTATCTCTGATCAAAGCTTACACAACATATCCATTCATTGCTTTCAATCTTTTTAAATATTCCTCAAAATTCTAGCAATAGTTTTAATATAATAAAAACTATCAAGAACATTCATTAAAAGTACCTCTAATCAAATTAAATAATATTTTTGGCAAAATCTCAATGCATTTGAATGAATGCAAAACAGTTTTCATTAAATGTCTGCAAAACCTAATGAAAAGTCCCAAAGAATTGTTTAAATTAGTGAAGAGATTAAAAGTTATCTCATTTACTAAATATTGATAAATGATAATCATGGTCATTAATTGAGTTTTCAAGGCAAAATTAATCTGGGTCACAGAAAATTATTTTTAAGCTTGAAAATTGAAAATAAGTTAATTTTGTATTTGAATCCATTCTTGGGATGAAAATTTGCAAGAATGCAATATCCAGAATGAAATTCAATATTTCGATATAAATGAGGCAAAAGTTCTCCTATTTTCAGACAAAACAACACAAAGGGTTAGGCCTATAGAAAGGGGCAATTCATAATTTTTTTGGGGGAATTAAATTATTTGTATATTAACTAGATCAGTTATTGACACGTGCAGACAATTTCATTAAATGAATAGATGTAGAAGATAAACAAAAGATAATTATTCCAGGTAAATGAGATCTAATTAAATGAAGTCAGAGAAAAATATTGACAATGGAATGGAATGGAATTCTTTTGGAAAAGTTGATCCTTTCACTCAACTCGATATTGATATTTGTATGAGTGCCTTGATAATTTTGAATTATTGAGCAATTTCAATTAATTTGGCCCAACTTGTGTTTAACCGATTGACCAGAATTCATAATGTTCAAGGGAATCAATATCTAGTTGTTAAGTATTTTGAGTGAAACTATCAATTTTTCCACAAGAATTCCATTCCATTGTCAATATTTTTCTCTGAGATTCATCCAATCAGATCTGATTTACATTAAAGAATTACCTTTTGTTTATATTATAATTAGCTTTTACATTTACATTTATTCATCTAATTCAATCGTTTGCTCTTGTCAATAACTGATCTAGTTCATATAAATAATTTAATTCCCCTAAAACATTATTAAGTACCCCTTTCTCTATAATTAAAGTGTCCTATCATTTCCTAATCATTTTTTTCATTCATATTATTTCATTTCATTTATAATTTTTAATCATATTTTGTAATCATTTGAAACAAAACTATAATTTCCTACAAATCTATAAATGCATTGAATATAAGAATTGATATTAATTATCGAATTGAAGACATATTCATCACAAATGAGTTGAAAAACAATTCTTGTTATAAATCAAAAGGAAAACTTGTTTTTCGTCGAATACTTCCTGGAAAATATGAATTTCAAAAATATCGATAGAAATGTTTTGCAAATTAGTTGCAAGCTCATACATCGCTCATTGACCAACTATTAAAAAACAATTTATTTCATTTCAATAATCATTTTAATGATTGCAATTTAAATCAATAGATAGGGCAAAAATATACAAGATTCTTTTTTACAATATTACCAAGATGATAGTTTATTTTGGTTTCCCTAATTGTTATCAAATTGCTAAGGATATATTTTTAGTTCACTGAAATATTCAAGAATCTTGTTTTGTAAATTGGAAAAATGTACATGTACAATTCAAGTACATTCACAATATCTCAATACTTGTTATAATCACTTCAATTGGTTTTTAATTGAACTCATTTTATGGCAATTTTATCGATAATATCAATATCTCGTAAAATGAGTAAAAATGGCTAAAAATAAAATGTTTTTAAATAAAAGACTTTCAATAATATTCTTGAATTGATTCTTGGAGTCGATATTCTGTATGATTCGAGTGATTATTACAATGTCTTTGAATACAAACATTTTTGTTATTATTTATAAGAAATAATTTGGTATTGATTTGAAAAATGGTGTGGAATCAACAATTTTTGCTAGATTAATATATTTTTCTGCAAATAAAAAGGTCAGACAAATAGACAAAACGTTTGAAATCTATTTATTATATTTCTCACCAAAGTATGGATGAAAAGTGATAAACATTTTATCACTTCATGTGTTTCCGAACATATCTTCATATTTTGGTGACTCAACCGACCCATTGATGGCCACAATCTTCAGCTATAAAGTGATTGAAGTAAATTATTTAATATATTATAGACTTACAAACCAAACCATTTATTAAACCACTTATTGTCGGTCTTTTAGATTCTTATTTAGTATAATATGTCTTCTCTTTTGCATCTCTTTATTAGTGACTATTTTTACCAAATTTTTAGTTTGATTGCAGCCATTTGTAGGGGAAAGCATTTAATTGCCCCTCAAAATGTAATTCGCAAGATTTCACCATGCTAATCCTTATTTAATTTTTGCCTCTCATATAATTCTTCGATAGACTCTATTGTTTTCATTGACTTTCTGATGAAAAAAAAACTTCAGTAAAACCACTATATTTTTGGTGAAATTATAGATCACCTTGCTTTTTTAGATTGCTTATTCGCCAAATAATATGCGATATATTTTCAAATGTTGTTCGGGTTATCTAAAAAATAGTCAGGAAATTGTTTAAAGTCGTGATAGGGTTGAGGGAGGGCTCAATTGGGCCTCATTTGACTCAATGCGTACTTTCAAAAAGATTTGGTCTCTTTTGAAGTTTACTCGATATTTGAGTCTTAAAAATTAATAAAACTAATATTTGCATGATTATATTCTAGAATATTCAGTTAAAGAAGGGTTAATTTGATTGATTCGGATGAAAAATATAGAATATAGTGTTGTTTTTGGAGGCACTCATTTTATTTGAGACGACTTTTCATTTAATTTTCATCAAATGTCTCAAATCAATGGCAAATATATTTTATTCTCAATTTCGGAGAATTTCTTTTGAAAATGAAATAAAAGGTCGGAAACCCCTTTCATAGGCTCACATTTCAACCAATTTTGGAAAGAAAATCGGGTTTTGATAATAAAATAATACAATTTTAAAATTGGTGTAAAACCAGGTCTCGAAGGCATCGGAAATTGAAAAGCCATGAAATACTGACTCAAATATAATTAATTTGAATCTCTTTGAATCGTTTGTGAATTTTTGATTGACCCGTCCCTTCTGGTTGTGGAAAAACGCCATTTTCAGACCCGAGCCCCACAAGAAAAGGTGGAATCCCTGCACATGTCTGTTATTGCATGATAAGTGCAAATATGTTGCAATCATTTAATTTCAATCAATTGGTTCGAAAGCTTCTTAATTATCGTCTGATTCTGTTGTTAACATCGAATTGTTCGTAAGTGATATTTGCAATGATCTTGCAATGATCTTGCGACATTATATTTTATTTTTCGAGTCTATATCTCCTGATTTTGCTTCAAAATTGTTTTTTGTCTGAATTTCAAGATATGAGGCAAAGAACCGACGATTCCTTTAAATATAGATATGAGTCGTTGAAGGCTTCAAATGTAGTTCTTTGTGGTCAGACTTCTGTCAATTCCTTGAAGTCTTGCTTAGTGTCAATATTCGCCATTTTGGGGACAAAAAGATATAATCCAATTCTCGAATACAATAAAATTGAATATTTTTCTGACATTTTCCTTCTCTTCTCATTATTACTATAAATGAATGCAATTATCTGTCTTTCAACGGATCACTCAATTGTTGGTAATATTTATTTATTACTAAAATTTGAATTAAAATATGAAATCTTTAATCTTTTACTGAGTTTTGCAAATTCTCTTCAATTGTACCGCAAATTGTGTTTAAAATTAAGAATTTTAATCAAAATTTTATTTATAGAGAAAATTATCAAACATTTTGAAACGAAATGCAATTAATTATGAAATTTGAGTTTTATTTTAATATTTTTAATATGTTTTAAAAATTATTACAAAACAAAACAAATTTGTCCTTCAAATAGATATCGCAATTAATAGGGAATCAGTCGATTGGCGCCCAATCTATAGAGTGTTATAAATCCTATAATACATCCTTTGGCTGATTATAGTCCATCGGAAGACCCCCTCTTTTGCACTCTAAGCACTTTAATTGTAGTTTAATGTCTAAAAAGTGAATTTTTAAGGAACTCTTATAAAAATGCGATAATTTTTGATAAAATAATTTATAATTCATTTAAATAAATGATTGAATATGTGATCAATTCTACAAACAAATGAACAATTTTGAATATGAACTAGCAAATTATAACTCAGATATGATCAATTTGCAATGATCAATAAGTAATGAGCAAGGTCAATTTTATGGACTCTAATCAGAGGCAAATGGGAAATGAATTTCTTTCGTAATTAAACTCATCGATGAAAGTATCGATTGAATGCATTTATCATTTTTTGGTCATAATTCTCATCAAAATGAACTAAAAACGACATTTTGATTGAAAAAGTGAAGAAACGGTTACTTTTGCAAAGATTTTAGTGAATTGTGGCTTAAGTTTGAGGCCTGAAAGGGACAGACAGAGAGACAGACAGAGAGACAGACAGCGATAGTAATAGCGATGGTATCGGTTGAAGACTATAGAGAGCGCCATAACATTGAATGCATTGAAAAATGGGTTTATTATAAATGAATGAGAAGTGAATGAGATTTCATTATTTGAATGTAAATAAAAAGAGTGTCAATAAAATGCCAAAAAACAAAATCAATTAATGGTTTCTTACAATTCAATTACAATTATGATAAGAGGTGTGAATCAAATAAACGGTTAATTAAAAAACGCATTTATCGGTTGAAATAGTTTTGTTATTAAAATGAATGTTTTGTTTACAGTTTTGTCGCCCGAAACACAGCAAATGAAAAAATACACGAAAGGAAAGCCAGAAAAACAGAGTCAGAGCCACAAAGAGCCTCAGCCACAGACAGTGCCGTCCATCGAAGCCCAGCCCGTAGTCAGTCCCAGCATTAGCCCGAGTTCGCCAGAGTCTGAGGCCGGACCCTCTACGGGACCCTCAGTCATGGCTGTTCCCGAACGCACAGAAGAGGAGCCATCGCACAGCCCTTTCGATCAGCCCTCCACCAGCAAAGACTTCCCTAAAGTAATGTACTTTTGTTTAAATAATTAGCTCTCGGACACACCCTCTCGGACAGGGATTCACATTTATTTCTCACTTTATTTCAAAACACTTTTAGTTCAATAATTAGTCAAAAGTAGTCAACAGTTTAGACAAAAGCAAATAAATGAATCATTTTATTGAAAATCACTTTTATCTCACTTTTTATTTATCGGAAAATTTCGGACTTTGTGTCACTTTTTGCTAAACTGTTAGTCAAATGTTAGTCAGAAAATACCCAAAACTATCGCAAAAAAAGTATCGCATTTCGCGTTAATTAATGAGAAAACGATACGAATCTCAATGTTTTTGAATTGATTTAAATTTTTATTTCAAAACAATTTACTTTTCATTAAAATGGAGTCTATTTTCTCAAATTGTTTTCAATCATTTAAGTCAAAGGTTTAGTCGATTCCGTTCCCACTCTTTCTTAATGTCAATTATTTTGAATAACGTTTAGGAGAAGAAGTTGTCGGGAGTGGGAGTCAGTGGTGAGGTATTGTCTGTGCGTCCAAAGCAGGTGATGATACACCACCCTGGTCAGGCTAAAGCAAAGCCAACCACAACCAGAAAGAAACACTCACTTCAGGCCGATTTGGACGTCGATAAGGAGTTCCAGCGATGCAGAGATGAAGGCGCGACACGACTCGATCTGACGAAGTGTAGTCTCACAACACTTCCGGCGTCTGTCAAAGAGTTGACACATTTGGTTGAATTCTATTTATATCAAAATAAATTAGTGACACTTCCGCCAGAAATCGGGAATTTAGTCAATTTGCAAATGTTGGCCGTCAATGAAAACTCACTGACGAGTCTTCCCGACTCCTTGGCTAACCTCAAACAGCTCAAAGTGCTTGACCTCAGGCACAACAAACTTAATGAGGTCTCAATTGATTCACTCAAATCACAATCAAATCAATTAATTTTAATCTATTTTATCGATTAAATAGATTCCTGATGTGGTCTATAGACTGACATCTCTGACGACACTTCACCTCCGCTTTAATAGAATCAAAATAGTCGGCGAAAACATTTCTAATTTAACTGTAATTAAATTTTTTATGCCATTTGTTTACCACTGCCTCTAATGTATTGTCTATTTGTTGCAGAATCTAACCATGCTTAGTCTTAGGGAAAATAAGATCCGGGAACTGCCGGGCGGTGTGGGCCGTCTGACACAACTGGTGACTCTCGACGCTTCCAATAACCATTTAGAACATTTGCCAAACGGTATTCCCTTTTCCAACAATTTATTTACTCATTTGACTCACTTTCTAATGAAATTAATGACAGAAATCGGAAATTGTATTCAATTGTCGACATTAGATGTCCAACACAATGAACTCATTGATATTCCCGAAACGATCGGTCGCTTAACAAATCTGACCCGACTCGGGCTCAGGTATGCCTCTCTTCTACTCAATTGAAACGTTTCTCTCAATTAATGACTTAATTATAGTTTAGATTTGATTTTAAAAATTATTTCATTAATTAATTTTTAATTAAATCGTTGAACGGTTTGTATTATATTTGAATTTTAAACTGTTTTCAACGGAACCCAACCCTAAGGTTAGAATAAAAAGCAGAAACGAGTCGCACCTCCGCCCCCACTCTTGAACTTTACTAAACAATGATTTAAAATATAGTTTTGAAAATTATTTTTAATGTTTTTCATACAAAGAGTATGACTTTTTTGGGGTAAATGTTCTCTCATTTCAATTGAATCACTGATTACTCATTGAAGAAGTCTTTAAATAACTGATGACTTAATTAAAGGAATTCATAGAATTTTATTTATATCCAGACTTAGAATCCCATAAGTTTTGAAAAATTAAATTCATTTTTCAATTGATTTTTTAATTGATTTTTTACTTTAATTATAATTTATTTATTTGCGAAACGATTTGAAACAAAGTTAATGTCTGTCCTTCAGATACAACCGCTTGCAGTCAGTGCCGAAGTCATTAAGTAATTGCATTAATTTGACGGAATTTAATGTTGAGAACAACTCTCTGTCACAACTGCCAGAAGGCCTGTTATCTAGTCTGTCCAATTTGACCACGCTCACTCTCTCAAGAAATCAGTTCACATCATATCCAGTGGGCGGTCCCTCACAGTTCTGTAATGTTTATGTAAGTATTATAATAGGCTTTTGATAGTATGAGCCGTCTCTTACCCGTGTATAACCTAATTGTATAACCTGTATAACCTAGTCAATAAACATGGAACATAATAAGGTCAACAAAATTCCTTTCGGGATATTCTCGCGCGCGAAGAATCTGACCAAACTGAATATGAAAGACAATCAGTTGACTTCATTGCCGTTAGACATCGGCACCTGGACTAATATGGTTGAGCTTAATCTCGGCACAAACCAGTTGACCAAAATTCCTGAAGACATCCAGCATTTGGAGAATCTGGAAGTTCTGATCTTAAGTAACAACAATTTGCGTCGTTTGCCGCCAACTCTCGGAAATCTGAGAAAACTTAGAATTTTGGACTTAGAAGAGAACAAATTGGAGGCTCTCCCCAACGAAATCGGTCTGTCCTTCACATGACTGTCGATTATTTTAATAAAATGTTTTGAATTTTGTTTTTTTTTGTTTTGTTTAATAAGGTTTTCTGCGAGAGTTGCAGAAGTTGATAGTCCAGAGCAATCAATTGAGTTCTCTTCCCCGCGCTATCGGACACCTCTCGAAACTGACGTATTTGAGTGTCGGTGAAAACAATTTGAGTTCAATTCCTGAAGAAATCGGTATTTGTTTTTGTTTTTTAAAAATTATTTAAAAAACTTAAACATTGATTGGATTTCAGGGACTTTAGAGAGTTTGGAGTCGCTGTATATAAACGATAATCCGAATCTGCACAGCCTTCCATTCGAATTAGCCCTTTGCGCTAATCTACAGATAATGAGTATAGAGAACTGTCCGTTATCTCAAATTCCAACCGATATCGTTAACGGCGGTCCCTCTCTTGTAATACAATACCTGAAAATGAAAGGCCCGTATCGGACGATGTGATGATGTGATATCACTTCAAACTGAGAATAACTAAAACTATTTGAGAAAATAATTTTATTTGAGACGAAAAATGTTTTTACATTTTGATCAAAAATTTTAGTGAAAACAAAATAAGAATTTTTTATAAAATTGTTTTTATTGGGGTTTCGGTGCTCTGCTCACAACACTCACCAAACAATTCATTGGAATCGATGCCAAATATATCGTTTAAATGGAATCCGAGTCCAATCCAAGCGATCGTTTGAATGTCGGAAAAGGCGTTATTCTAATCAATATTTTGATTAATTGTCTGAATGTTTGAAACGCTTCTAAAACTGTCTAAACCTCTAAACCACTCACTGTTTATATAAATCCATTCGTTCGTTGAATTCTTTATTTTTTAATTACCAGTCATTCCGTTTGTAATGACATAAACAGTATTTAAACCATAAATATATCATTAATTAAGGCATCCATTCATTTGACATTTTATTCAAAGTTTTAACGAAAAGACGAAATAATTGAAAAACTGATAAATAATTGTTTTCAATATTTTAAGGATTTCTTTCAAAATGATTTCGTTTTTGATTTAATCGATTTAATTGTATTTTTATTTTCATTAAAAGAAACAAATATTTAAAACCGAATCAATTGATAGTCAAAAGACAATAAAATATTTGCTGCCATTAAATGAGGAATATTTTCATTTCCCGAAAAACATAGAATATATATATAATAATAGTTGAGATTAAAGTCTATTAAATATACTTTAATTCTATTTAAGGAGAGATTTATTTTAAAAAAAAATTTAATCCGAAAGACGAAACAAATCTGATTTACCTGTAATTCAAAATAAAATTCTGTATTAAATGTTAAGAAAAAATAATTATAGTTATGTTTCATATAAAAAGTGAGCTCTCAATAGGAAATACTGTGTTCTTCTCATACGAAAAAAAGTTTTGTCTTTAATTGTATTCATTATTAATCGACTTATCATAAGAAACAATACAAAAGAGTTTAACCGATAATTCATTGATGAATAAAAACAGTTTAGAAGCGTTATATGTATTGAAATTAATTATAAAAAAATCTATTAATTATTCAAAAGTCTATTGGAAAATGAAAAACAATTTTTTCTAAAAATTAGATTAAATTTTAACTAAAATTATATGTAATTTAAAAATGAAGCGAATGAACGACAGTTTGTATTAACGAATGGAAAACTTTTTTCTATTAATAAAATAAATCAAATTTAATGTAATTTAGTTGAGAATCGGTTTAAAGCAATTTATGAGTGATTGTCAATTATTAGATAAAATGTTTTAATTTAAAACAAAAATTTAATAAAAATATTGAAAATTATTTGATTTGTTGATTGGTTTCTACTATTCTTAAGGTTCGGAAGAATCCGAACGAGTATTTTGGGAACCGAAAGATGACGCGAAAGACCTGTTTCTCAAACACTTGATTACAGGTTTTTGTGAGACAAAAGCGTCTGCAATGGATTGGCTTCAAGTTGTGAGAGTCGGCTCAGGTTCTGCTCTCAACTATTCTTCTCTGAGTCAAGTTTTGACATAACTTTCCTCAAAACCAAAGCCTAACGAATATTCACCGAAAAATCCAATGCTTTAAAGGCATGAGAACTGAATGTTAAAAACCGGACGAAATGGTCGTCAATATTAAAGGTTTGTCTGATTTATGATTATTTTTGATTTAACTGACACTCAGACTAATATGTCTTCAGAAGAGTTAATAATTTAATTGTTTGTAAAAATCATTTCCGAAATCTATGAAATGTTTATTATAATGAATAATATTTTGAACACGAATTTTGTTTTTAACTTTTAATTGAAATAAAAGTTATTTTTGGATTTCATATGAATAATATTCAGTAACTCTTCACAAGATTTGCTTAATTTATGTTTCAGTCGTTCAGAAAATAATTTGTTTTTCAAATTTTTGATTTATTTATTGATTTGATGTCAAAATGGTTTATTAAAAGTCAAATCAATTGTTAAAAAGTCCTCAAAATTGAATTCATTAATGCATTGAAAGGAAGTATTCGCTAATAACTGAATAAATCAATGAAATGACTGAAGAAGTAAAACAAAAGTCAAATCCAATATAACTGAAGTGAAGATTTTTTTTGTTAAATTTCATAAAACATATATTAAGAGTAGTGTTCCTCTCCTGAAGAGTGATTGCCGGAGGCATCCATTCCTCCGATTGCGAGAAAAATAATTTTAGAGAAAATCTAAACTTCAAGAGAAATATGCGAAAGATGTCTGAGATTTATAGCAGATGTTGGCATTTGATCATTAATTTAACTCAAATATCGCTTATTATGTGCAAGAATTTGGTTAAAAGCCTCCAATTAAACAATATTTTGATGACTCGTCTCTTATTTTTTTTTATTTTTCTTCAAATTTCTTTGCAAACAATTTATATAAAGTTTTATTTCTGTTCACAAATCATCAAAACTTTCATTAAAATACTTCTTTCAAACGTTTTTTCGTGTTTTAAATATTTTTTGAATTCCTTCAGAAGTATTGCGAAAATTCAGATATTATTTCCGTTTCATCACATAATCAAAAGAACAGAAAGAATTCGTTTTTTTTCATTTGTATTTCTGTAGTATTTGTATTGAAAACAAGAAAATATGTTTTTGAAACAAAAAGTCATTTTTTAATTAAACAATTCATGAATTGATTTGACATAAGTTTGAAAACAACTCTTTGTTTTCATTTACAAAATCTTCTAAAATCTTATTTTGATTATTATTTGTTGTAATCATTGTCTCAAAACGTAAGCAAAACAAAAGCCAAATATTTTTTCAACAATAAAATCACAGCTCATGTAATGTGAAAGTTGGTGAACGTATGGACTATCCCACCGAAGTCTGAGCTCCCTTTACGAGCAGTGATTGCCTCCAATTGTTTCTTCAGTGAACAGCACTCATGCCTTTGGGCTGAATTCAAATAAAGCAAAATCTCTTATTCCGAGTAATTGTTTGTAATAGAGTCCAATACTTCTCTATTTTGGGCTAATTTTCTTATTTTTGTTTATGTCTTAAGTTTAGGTCTTTCCCTCTCTTAAGTGTTTGTCCAACAATTCTTCCAATTGTTTGAATTAATTCAGTTTTAAGATTATTTTCAAACGACTTTTCAAATCGTTTTTTTTATTTTTTCTTTCAAAAAAAAATTATGAATTGTTTCATAAATAGTCATATTATTCATTAGAGTGAGGGTTGGCCTAAATATTTGAAAAATTTTCTGACCAACACTTCACAAGACTTCACAAACACCTCATAAATTGTATCCTATTTTCGACATTCAGTTCTATTATTGCATCAATTTTTGTTTGTAACTCTAAACCGGGTCTTTCAAATGAAAAACACATCCATTAATAGATGAATCTGAGCTCTGATTCACATTATTTTTTAATCATTGTTTGTCACGACTTCGATGGAAGTCTCGTTTATTATTATTGTATGAAAAGAGCCATAAATTGATGATTTAATGATCGCATTTGAATTGAGTCTAATTCTGTGAAACCTCTCAAAACAATTTCAGTCACAATCAGTTTTCATTGAATCAATGGATCATTTTATGGTTACGCGATTAGATTGAAATGTATATTACATTATTAACTTATTGACCCAGGGCTAATTTTAGATATTTGATCAAATATTAAATATTTTCTCATTTATTTAAATCTCGTTAATTGAGGGAAAGTTCAAAACTTTTAGTCCCTTTTAGTCTTTTGTTTAGTTTTTATTTTTCGTAATTCATTTGACAAAAGCCTTTTGGGCTAAAAAAAAGTAATAAGAATTTTCTTGAACCCTGAGTTCATCACCAAATTTGAAAGTGGAAAGGGTTTTCATTTTTCATTCAAATATTGTTTGTCTTTCCTTTGAAATACTGGAGCGATGAAGAGATGAAGAGATGAAGAGATTTGTTTCTCGATATCCAATCACTTTTAAATCCGAGCTATTCTGAGCCAAAACTTATGTATCGTATTATTCATTTTCGGTCAACGATCCAAACATAACATAATTTCAATAATATTTGCATAAATACAATGACTGTTGACTCAAAAAATAGGAGTTTTTAACAAAAATGAAAAAATGTGAGAATTTGTTAATTTATTTAATTAGTGTTCATATGATTTGTTTATTTAAATTTATTTATAACACAATTAAATACATTGTAATGTAATGAGGGCTCCAATTAGTGTTAATAATCTATATTTTGGGTTCAGTTTTTTAAAAATTACATTATTTCGTAAGTATTGCCCATTCGGTGATATTTCAAAACCGAAATTCACTTCTTATACGAGAGTCAAGTGTGAGTTGAGGTCAGGCTTTACACTCAGATAAACACTTTTTCCATTGAATAAAATTCAGATTATATTGAATTTCTTTATATAAAATTAATAAACACGAGAGAAGACAGACCGGGAGTCATAAGAGAATATATTTTTCTCACAACTTTATTACAATCGGTTTTATTATTGAAAACTGTTTGAAAGTATTCTTTAAGTAATATTCAAAGAGTCTCACAATTTTTTGGTCACAGTTTGAAACCTTTATTTGATTTGATAAAAGTATTGCACATTGAATGGCATTTCTCGAAACCATTGGACCAATAATTGTCTAAATTTAAAGAATAATCTGAAAAGTTATTCAACTTTTGACTCAAAATTAAATTAAATTCTTTGTAATCCAATCAATACTAATATAGAATCAAAAAATCCAACTTTAATTGAATTGAAACTTAAGAGTCGTTTAATTATCTGAACATTTGATCGATAGTCTACTGATTTATTTCTGAATGAAAGCCACAAATCTATTCGATTTAAAACGAAAATCAGATAATAATGTCTTATTATGGTCTTAAAGATGTTATCTATAGATTGAGGAAAAAAATCAATTCTTAATTGAAATTCCCAGAAATTATTTTAGTGTTTCTTATTTTTTTCGTAACAAAATCATTGAACTTAAAAATGATTTCACACTTTATTACGAAACAGACTTAATATTAACTTAATTTCTGAATTAAATATTCAAATCAGGCTTTTTATGGATTAATAGGTTGTGAAAAGACTAGCGTTTTATGACTAACCGTCGGATTAATTAATGAACTATGAATTTAATGATCAATTTTTTGTTTTGTTTTGTTTTGTTTCTATCAATTAATTAATATTTTTGATTTGATTTATTACTTTTCTTATCATTAATTATGATATAATTGATTCATCCATTAATAGTTGGATCCGGACAATTAAAATGGACAATCACCATGTTTAATTGTTTTAATTACAGTTCAAACAGATTATTGTTAATCCTTTTCCTGAAAATTAGTTACATTAATCATACGGAAAAAAATATTGTTTTGAATGATTTGTCCTTGTCAACTTTTATTAAATAGATGACAATCTTGAATTATCAGTTGTTAATTGAAACAGCATTTTATTGGTTTTTACAATTAAGCAAAATCTTTGATAAAATAATTTTTATTGATTTAAACTCAAATTAGAGATAAATTGAAATATGTTTTATTGTTGGGAATCAAAGCCTTATGTAATTAAAAGAGATGTAAAACTCATGCAATAAAGTCTAACTTTGAACTTAAACTTGTTAGATGAGCTAGGCATCATTTTTTAAGGCAAATCCTTGTCATGCATTGGGGTATAATCTGAACACTTAATCCTTGCATAAGATATATGATGTGTATTACTCCTGAATTTTGTTATTGAATTCATGTCTTCGTGTCTCAAATACTTCTAACGATTTATTATAGTTTTGGAGATATATTGAAATCTTATGAATTATTGCCAAATGAATGAATATTTCAATGAAATGCGATTACAAGCGATAAGTTGTAGATTCAGTTCTTATGTCAGCTTTTATTACAGGACGTAAAATGTGATAAAATGTTTTAAATTGTTTTTTAGTTTCGTTAACACAATCGGTATCTTTCCCTTTATGTCAGACATAACGCCATTTGTTAACACAATTTGTTAACGTATTATAAAAATAATTTTCTTATTATTGGCTGAAAAAACAAATTTTTTTTTAAAGAAAAACTATTTATAAAGAGTTGCCATAAAAATTATGATCAAAATAAACGCCCACTCAATAAATGTCATTCAATTTCTAGGTGTAAACCAGATATTAATTTCTATTCTGATATCAAATTCCAAATGACTAGCATTTCGTATCTTAAATATGTTATAAATACATATGAATTGTGTTACGATCAATGAGTTATCCAGTTATCCCAAGAGCATACATCATCACATAAGAGCTAATAATGTTTTTAAACCATATAACTAACAAATTGACTCTTTTTGCTAATAACTCCAAGTTTGGACATCTTCTCATTTTTATTATATTTGAATGAATTGAAAACAACTTTATATTGAAAATGAGGTTTATGTGAAACATTCAAAAATGGAATACTTATCAGAAAAGTGTTACTCATTTTGTTGTTGACCTCAAAGCCCATACCAAATATCGTACAGCATATGAATGCCCACAAAAAAATTATTTTCAGATTTGTCTGTCAGTTATCAAAATAATGACTTTTCGGAATAAATTTGAAAATTCAGTTATATCTGAAAATATTTCCTATCCTTTCAACAAATCATTAATTTCTGTTCAAAAAACTATTTTTCAATTCAATCGCAAACCTTAGTTAGAGTTCAAACAAATCATTCATTTTATGGGTGTTTTGAAAAATTGAATTTCTATTCAAATGTTTAATTAATTAATAATTAACTTCAAAAGTTATTTTCGATTCATTAAAACTTAATTTAAATGCTTTTATTACTCAAAGATTCGTTTGAGTTATTGTAATAAATCAGTTCTTCTTTTAAATGAATTGAAAAAATGCCGATTTTATTGTATTTATTGTTCGCCAAATGTTTTTCTGATTAAATACTTAAATCAATTTTAGATGAGTAGTGAAGAACTCATCCCTTAAATAATTGAATATATTTTTCGAGTCTCACAGAAATGTTTGAGAACTCGATTGGAATTAATGTTTGAGAAGTGATTTCAATTGAGTCTCTAATTGTAAAGAATTTATTATATTCGAGATTTTGCTTCACTTAAACTCTAATCGATTTTGTTTTACAACTTTGAAAGCACTCAAAAACAACTGAAAACACTTGAAAATCAAAGTTAATTAACTTATTTCGATGCAATTCGTTAAGCATTTTGAAAGTTCACACAAAATAATTGAATATAAATTTTGCTAAAAATTTTTGCTTTATTTCAATATTTTTTTGATGCTATCATTCAATTTGTTGTTTTGTTTGGTTGGCCTCACATTCGGCTAATAATAAATGATTTGATTGAATGAAATAATGAGATAATGAAATGCAAACTCCATTCGTAGGATAAAACAAACTTATCGTTCATTTCTGGCTTTTATTTTTAGTTTCTCTTCGAATGACTTATTTCTTACACTTTTATAATAATATCCTTCCGGAGGAAAATCAAATCAATCCTATTATCAAATGAATACTCTATTCAAAAGAATTGTCGGTATTTTACGAATGAATTAACCGAACGGACAATAAGTTGACAAAACATTTTGCTATTCATCGGTTATGTCGATGAGAGGTGAAGAGCCGATGCCCTCAACTTTTGGACTGCTCTTCACATTCACTCTTTTATGACATGTTTTACACGACTGTTGTATTCGATTCCAAACTACAATTGATTTCTAAACTATTAATTATTTAAATAAAATGAAAAATGTCTATAATTTTGAACAATTTCCAGATGATTGCATTTTGCGCACCGGTAGACGTGGAGGTCGTCTCTCAAAAAGCTATAATTCTATGAATTACAATAAAGTTACTATTATTGTCAAAAAAATTATATTTCCAAACAATTTATCATTTTTTGATC
Source organism: Tectocepheus velatus (assembly GCA_034700625.1). Taxonomy (NCBI): domain Eukaryota; kingdom Metazoa; phylum Arthropoda; class Arachnida; order Sarcoptiformes; family Tectocepheidae; genus Tectocepheus; species Tectocepheus velatus. The sequence continues at coordinate 25,653 of JAQIXV010000041.1, read as the reverse complement.
TCAACAACACTTCAAAGTCATATTTGACTCAAACCTATTTGAAAAGGCATTGAATTCTTTCCAATTATCCTCAAAGGCATAGATTTTTTGTTTCGCAACTAAACTGTGTTTTGCTTAATATTAGTCCAAATAATTTGAAAATATAAACAAATATCCAATTAATTGAGAGAATGATTAATATAGAGTCAATTAATAAGTTGTTTGATGTCTAATTCAATTATGTAAATCAACTTTTCTTTCGCCGATAAATTCATTACTCATTTCAATGTCTATAAACTTTTGAAAAATTGTTAAAACTCTTGATTTGGTGTTTGATTTTTCCCACCGGGAATCGGCCCTTTCTTTTTGATTTACTAGACTTTTCTCTTTCGGACATTTTATTACAGAAAACACCCTTCAAATTAGGGTTATATTTATTGTTTGAACCAATATTTAAGACACAACCACTGCTGCCCAGACCTGTCCAGTCCTTAACTTCTCTTAACGTCAATCAAAAAAAAACATTTGGGGTTTCGAATTGAATACAACTCTAATATTGAAGGAAAGAATAAAATAAAAAGCAAAACCTTGGAGTGAATCACAGATTTGCAAAATAATAGAAAACAATGTATGGATCGGAGAGGAAAGGATAGAGAAAGAGGAGAAGCGCTTATGTTATGTCACGTTCTTATAGTCTTTAGTCTATACTCTTTGAAAATAAACTCAAGGAAACCAATTATAATACAATCTCTGGGAATATAATTGAAATAAAAAAAATAATAAAATAAATTTCTTATCTCTTATCACAAATTTGATGTTTCGCTGAGTTTTTATTTTCCTTTTCTGTTGTGTTTGAAGTACACGTGTTTAACAAATCCTTATTTTCTTTAATCAAATTGGAAGCGGATGTAGTGACCCACAGATCCTTCAAATCAATTTCAATTATAATTGAGATTATGTCAAATCTTTAGTATTCAAAACAATATGAGTGTCAGACATGTGTCACAAACAGTCCCTTAAAATAATCTCAATTTGTTTTGTTTTGAAACCCAATTAAGTTTAGAACAAATTGTTTTTTTGTTCACAAAAATCATAAACCTTTGCTTAAATTTAGTCATAATTTGAATTAATTTTAAAAATATGTTTTTGAAGTAAATATAGTTCTCATAATAATTATAAGAAAATCTAAAAAATCAGGTCTTTTAAAAAATGCCTATTTGTGGAAATCCCGTCCATTTGTGGGTCCGTTCCACTAGTTTTGATGATTCGTAAAGAATGTAAATTCATTTTCGATCAGAAGATATAGTGGTTGTGGCGACAGAGGGACTCGTTTTTTAACGACGACGTGATGTTCGCTATCAAAAACAGGCTCTGACTCTGACTCCGAGCTCTTAATAATCAATTCGATGGTAACTTTGCATTGGTTTTGCCATTGCCCTCAACATAGCACTTGGCATCCAGTGATAGATAAGTGTTTAGGGAGAGCACAACCATCAGAGCCAACAGCACTTCCAAACAACATTCAGATTTGCGTCTATTAGAGAGAAAACTTTTTTTTTGTGTAAAAAAATTGTTTTGAGTCATACCTTTTGAGTCAATTTATGCATTGTTTTTGACAAGTTGTGAGCAGATGTATGTAATTCAGTTATTGATTGAATTTTGTCGTCAATTAATTTACTAAATGCTATTTTATGGACAAATTGATGTTTGTTTTGGATATTTGCATCATTTTTCATCGTTAAGGTATTTGTGAAACAAACTCTAATTTATCACATCTTCACTACTTTTATATCTAACGAAACCATAATTTATTTTATATCCTATTCTATGGCTATCAGAAAGAGTATTGCGATTATTGTTTTATTGCTCTTTATTTTTATGACTCTTTTTTATTTCAATTCATTCTTTAGGTTTCAATAATATATCGTAGAAAGCGTACAGTCGTTCCACTTCTTGAGCAAAACGGTTCCAAATAGTATCTGAAAATGACATTCAAGTGTTGGCATCGATTGATTGTGAGGTGAGAATTGAATTTCATTACAATTACTTCAATTCAAAGATATCTTCCAATAAATTAAATAAATATTCTGCGAAACCAAGAGATCGACAAATATTTATCGACAATAAAAACTAAAACCATTTCGACGAAAGTCTTATTGAGTCTAAGCCTCAACTCAATTGTCTTTTTTTACGAAAAACTCTTACTTTTATTTATTCGCAAAATATTTGGCAAAACTTTTGTTCAAAGATAATGAAATTTTTTAGACTTTTGTGAAGCCCTGCCGTGAAGTACACAAATTCACTAATACTTTTTGATTGTAACGGGATTTCAATGTTTATTATGTGAACTGACAAAACCCAACCATCAAAACTAATTTGACAAAACAGTTAAATGTTTTAATTCCTTTAAAAGTAAAGTTCAACCCCTTTTCTGTTTAGTCAATAGAAACGTGTTTTTTGTTTGAGATTTCAATTTTGAAAATCAATTTTTAGCTTTTTGTTAGTGTTTTCCGACTTTTCAAAAACGTTTTGTCAGAAAATATTTGATGAGTTAAGCAAACAATAAGAATATTCTTTGAATATTTCATTAGATTTTTCTTTTTTTTTTGTTTACAAAATATTTCTTTTATATAAAATTCCGAATGATTTTAATATTTTATTTGAAGAGTCACTCCAAGAACCTGAACCTAACCTAATGATGATTTTTGATTTTTGAGAACTTAACATTCAAATACATTTAGTGCTTATTTTGGCGAACCTATTGATAGCCTAAAGGCTTTAATTTATAGCAAACCTTATGTTATGTTATGTTTTGAATTCGATTTATATTTCATTTGATTTTAAGTTCAATGATTTTCAATACTTATTGAATAAAAAAATTTTGTTTTTATTGGAAATATATTTTTTAAATCAATTATTCCAACCCTTTATTCTGTATTTGAAAGCCTTTAAAAGCAATTCTCAAAATTTAAGACTTTTTTAAGATTTGTAAGAAATAGAGAATTTGTGATAAGAAAACGATTTCAATAGTGAAAGGATTTTTCAGTCGTTTGAACTCTTTTCGCAAAGAATCTTATTTCAAGATTTTGTTTCCAAACATATATTTCAAAGAAGTTTTTGTCGAAAAATAATTTGTTGATCTATTAGACCAAAAAATATTTGGGTTATTGTCCTGAATTCACTACAAGTATATATACTTAAGGGTCCGATAAATACTATTTTCGACTAAATTGTTGAGAATTTTTTTGTTTGAACCGAGAATTGAAAAATACTTTAAGAGACGAACAAATTCTCTCATTTTTTAACTGAAGTGAAAACTTTTTTCTCATCCAAACGATTATCGAAAAATTTTAGACCAAAACCCAGAAATTAATTAATTGTTTAATGAAAGAGAAAAATAATGTTTTTTGGGTTTCTTTTGTCGTTTTACTATTGAATGGATTTTATTGTGAAATCAAATTATAATTTCTTTATTTTGAAAATGATTTTCAGTTATTTTCAATAAGAAATCATGACTTCAGACCCATTACTGAAACGATGATCTCAGAGATGATGATGTCTTTCATATGAATTTTTCAATAAAGCTCTTGAATTGAGAAAAAATTTCATTAATATTATGCGTTGTTATGAAGGCTATCAGTGAATGCCTGTTGAAGACTATCTCGAAGTGAAAAATCATTCGGTTCTTCATTTTCTCATTCAATATGTCGACAGAAATGAATAGTTTTGCCGAACCATACAAACCATACAAATAATAGTTAAGGGATGGCCTCAATATATGAGGCAATGGTAGAGTCACGTCAGGAAAATGAAGAATTAATACTCGCAAACAGTTTCTCGATTTTAAACATAATATTCATTAAGATTTTTATATGTTTTTCAATTGTTATCGAAGTTATTATCCAATGTTTAGTCAGAACTTATCAAACATTTAGTGTCAATGTTAGCAATACTTCAATTGTCTTTAGTATATCAATAATTTGTTTGCCGTTTCACTCTATTTGAATGCTATTTAACATAATTTTCAACAAAATTTTACCTCATTTTTACTTTCATTTGTGGTTTTAAAACATAACGAATAAATATTTGGATAATAAATATTAATATTTTTATCAATCGATTCCCCCTCTGATTAATGATTGAAAAACGATTTGAAATTCATTTTCTCATTGAATTCATTTAATTTTCATGAATTTTCATCATTTGTGTTAAGTGTAGGACTAATCACGAAAGCCTTTTAATGAAGTTGAAGACGGAATCGTTTATAACGTTTATAACTAACAAAAATTTTCATAAAAATTGTTGGATTTGTGGCCCAAATATATTTAGATTTAAGTGTTATTATCGACTATATTATGGACGCGGTATCGAAATTGGGTTCAAATAATTAAACAAATTAAACAAAATATTGATTAGTTTTCTTTGAAAGGGGTTCCAACTAATGGATCGATAATAGAGTATCTGTCCTCTAATCTCACTAAAAGCCCCTTTAATTTCAATCGTTAGGAACCCTCTCTTTTTTGTAACAAATTTCTGAGGTTTTGTGTGTTTTGTTTGTTATCTGACGAATAAATTAACAAATCTTTTCATTATTTGGTTAATAATTAATAGAATCGCCCGAAAGCTCATCAAAATTGTGTTTCATTTAATGACTAATAATTTTCAATGATTTCCAATTCTTGTGGTATAAAGAAGTAAAGCAATAAAAAAAATTATAATATTTTAGATTTAACCAGTTCGTTTTGTTCAAAATTATCTTCACAGTAGTCTATCTTTTAGTCCTTCCTTATTATTATTATTGTTATTACTATTATTTAAAAAGCAGTCAATTATTTATAAATTAAACTCATTTTTCTGTAAATCACTTCAAAAATCTTTTGATTCTTATCTCAAATTAATAGAAAATGTTTTTTGAATATAATTTGAAAATCCTATTTTCTAGCGTTGATAATGATCTTGTTTAAATATTTCGATTCACTACTCAATTATTAAACTCCAAACTTCTGATAGAGTGACTCGGAGTGGGGGACAGCCTATCAATTAGACGAATACAATATTTATGTCTTAGAGTTTCAATTATAGTCTAATAAATAAGACTAAAATTTTTGCAATTTTTTCAATTTTTGATACGAAACGAAACGAATTGAAAATATAGTGGAAATCCTATGAAACCCAATCATGTCTGACCACTTTTGAGGGAATCCATCATTTTGTTAGGATCTCAATAATATAACTGAATAGATAACAAGCAAAATGACACTCACATTGATCTTATTAGCATTTTTCTCTTACCAATGCATTCCTCAATCTAATTAAACGAGATTTGTATGACTCAACTGAAATGCTCTGCAAATAATACAATCATTTATTGTGTTTTAGGCACTCAATTATCTCCGTTTGAGTTGTAATAACATTAAACCTATAAATAATGAATGATTTTAAGTGATATTTCACGTGAGATATCCTATCATTTCTGATGAGCACAGACTCAATCAACTCAACCTATTTTGGGATTCATTTTCAAATTGACTCTCATTTCAAACGATTGATAGCGAATCGGAAATACTTCTCAATTGAATTATGAAGAAAATGATTATATCTTTAATCTATGAGAAAAACAGATCTAATTTTTCTGAGTAAAAGAGAAACACTTTGAAGTCATATGCATTATAGTCATGTATTAAGCGTTTTAATGATGTTTTTCACTGAACTCCTGTGCCTTTCAAATGAGTGTTTTCTATCCATTAGTAAATTAAAATTATTTCTAATCATTTGCTTCAAACAAATGTCTTATACACTGAATTCAAATTTTGAATTCAAAAGTCATTATATTTTTCTATTTTCAATCCGAGAAAAACGTTTAGAAATGCAAACTTGAAATAGTTTTTGAGTAAAATATTTTAATTGTATATAATTGCGATAATGACATCAATAAGACATTTGTTTACAGTTTTTTCTACTGAATGATGAGTTTTTCCTTCACTCGAAAACACAAACATTTGATTCTTTTGATTAATTTGGAGAAAAAAAATTAAATATAAATAAAGAAGTGATTGAAGACAATTGAATGGATGAAAATGGTTTGGCAATGGATGGCATGGATGGCATGCATGACAAATCTAGTCTTCAAAATTAGCTAAAAATTATTCCAGTCATGAAAAACAAAGCCAATTCCTATGGCAGTCCTTTTCATAAGACAATCGTTAAATTTGTTTTTCAGCAATGAATTTGAATTTAAAGCTCTACCACTCCATACAACTCCGCCCAAACACACAAAATAAGTTTTAAATTTTTCTTTATTTTGTTTTTAGTTTTAAAATATAAATTTGAAAAGTTTTAAATCTAACTGTAGTTCAGAATAAATTACCAAGTTATGAGAATAGATGTGATTTGCATCAAAATTTTAATACTTAATCACATCCTTATGTTTTACTTCAAAGGAGGCTTTCCAACCATTCAAGGAAAGACTCATATCAAGGGTTTTTACCGAAAAATCCGATTGAATTTCATTAAAAATAAATCTAAAATACATTATAGACTTATAGACAATACTTATAGACATTATTTAGTTTCCTCAATAAGTCTCCAATTGAATGAATGAATGAATTTTTTGTTGTTTGTGTCCATTGAATGGTTGGAAAAAAAGTATTGTTAAGTATTGGAGACAATTGAAGGGATTAATTGGCTTTTAGACCAAATTTAACAAAATTCTCGTTAAAAACTTTGGTTAAGAGTTAAAGTCATACAAATTGATTGAAAGTCTTAACCAAAACCATATAATACTTGTAGTGATTCACTCGACTCTTCTTCCAGTTTTTTGTTTGTTTCTGAATTTCGGGTGAAACCGGTTCTCGGAGTGACTGAGCGATTGAATAGAAAAATATACACAAATATATATCTCATGAGAAAGTTTTTTAGACAAAAAAATATATTCAGTTTCGCCGAAAATTGTTATTTACTCTTCTGTTAAGAGAAGAAAACATTTCTTTATTCAAAATCAGATCCATTTCTGATTCTTATTTGCATTCTTCACGTCTTCTGAGAAATAGTATTGAAAACGAAACCAATCTTTTGGTCGTTTTTAATGATCTCTTTTTTGCGACGGCTTTCAGACAATATTTTATCCCAAAATATGATTTGTGTCTCAAGTTTTGGATTTTATTGAGAAAAATATTGAGAAGAAATGTATTTTAGTTTCTAATAATAATATACTTTTAATGTATGTCTAGGATTAAAATGTTTGGTCAGACATAAAGTGAAATACGTTTGTCATTTGAATCGGTATTTTAATGATCACAAACTCTCAGCCATTTCTTAGGATTTCATATTTTCAATGGTCTGCGAACTGTTCCTAATGTTGACATTGAATTTTGATGACCTTTTGTTGCAATGGATTTCTCGCTTTCTATAGCACTACAGGTTGTGCTTCGCGTGTAGTTATTATGTGAGGTCGTCGTCCTGACAGCCGTCCCAACAATTTTTATGTAATATCCAATATATTAAAGGCCTTTCCTTCCAGTCCTTTAATATCTTCAGATTATTAATGAGTTCTGAAAATTTTGAGCAATTTTCACATATTTTTGTTAATTATATTATATTTGTTTATCGACTCAAATGTTTGAAATACTTATTTTCTTGTCCTAAGACTTAATTTGATTATTGATTACATCTTTTTATGTCATTTCTACTAACATTTGATTCAAACAAGACTTTTATGACTCACTATTAGTGAATTCAATGGTCTGGAAGAAAGTCCTATTAGTCTCACAAAAACAAAACATACATTTTCTTTGGAATTAAGACTATTGTCAGATATTATGAGAAATTCTTTGGAAATTAGAAATAATAATAAAATTTATTAATCTTTAAGTCTAGACATTTTGGGAGCGGATAATAATCAGTTTGGACTCATATTTAACGTTAATAACAAATTGTTTAAATAAAATTATATTTTCAGAACCAATAAGTCGTGTAATAAATAAGTATTAATAAAAATAATTAAAATATTTGTCTAACATTCGTATAATTCAAGGCATTTAAAAATGAATTATCATCTCTTGTTTTGATTACGGATGGGTTGGTCTCTTAAGTTCACCTCCAATTGGATGCCATTAATTGTGGTATTGATTTGTGATCATTGGATGTGAAACACATTTGCATCACAACATTCATGACTCCATCCGTTTATCTGATTCTGTGCTTTGGGTTTATGTAATGCGAGTCAAAAGCAATCTATGATTGTGTCCGACATATCATCCAAAACCTGTTGAGATTTTCGACAAAACATTTGATTATAGGTCACTAAGAAGTGGTTCCTTTTGGCGAACATTTTTTCTCAATTAAAATATGTTCTCAATTAGTGGTTTATATCACATAATATATTATTAATAACTTTATGTGAGATATCACTAGATCTAGAAAGGTTAATTTAGTGTTTCTCAAAATATCACTTTTCTTTGATTTTTTTCAACATCTGATTCAATGTCTTAATGTTTTAATTCAAAATAAGAAAAGATAATACTTTTTAAGACTAGTATTTGACTGTATTTTCAATCTTTTTTCGTTAATTTGAAGATATTTTTAGAAATTGAAAGACATTGAGTCACATGTTATTTGTCATATCCCGCTGATGTCATCCTTAATAATATGACATAAGTTTGCTCATTAAGATTTGAGAGTCTGTCCTCTTATTAGACATAAGAGTCAATCAGAATATTCTGGATTTTGTAGAATAAACTGAAAGTCATAATAAAATGCATTATATTTTTCACTGAAATGAAAAACAAATCCCAATTTAATAGACATTTAATATTCATTGGATTTATTTTTCTTATTAAAAAAGCATTAAATTTTTGAACTTTTCATATCTTCATATTTTTTTAGACCATTAACTATAGCTCTGACGCGGAAATAAAGTAAATATTCATTGAATTTCAGTCATTTGGAGAGAAATCCTTTTCGAAATACATTTGGAAAAGATTTTCATAATTTTAAAGAAAACTTTTAAGAAAACTATGATTTTTGTTGAAATTTTAGAAATCACTTGAGATTTGTGATTGACTTTGAAATGTCTGACAAAAGCTATTTATGAGAAAAATATTTTCATAAGTCATGAAAAAATGAAAAATGAACGACAATTTCTGAATATATTCATTATTAGTGACGCCCCGGAAACTAATATTTTGAATATTTAAATGAAATCATAAGAAAACTAATTAAATGTAAAGAAAATTATTCGAGTCAATTGACTCTCGACTAGTGTCGGCCCAAAGTTATTCTCAACCCTTCACTAGTTGTTGGATCATTAGAGGCGGTAAGAGTTCAGAAAACGTTCACAAAAACCCTTTTCATTATTTTTGACACAAAATATAGGAAATCAAAGACTAAGAAGAAATGAATATCGAAATAAGGATAAGGTTTTTGTTTTGACTTTTCAATGAAGGGATTCACTCGATATGAATATTCATTTGAGAAAAAATACTTTTATTCAAAGGTATTGAATGACATAAAACAATGTGAACTGAATTCTATGAAAATCTTCATCTTTTTTGTCGTTATCAGCAAAAGTGTATTCTTTGAGATCATTTGCATTTAGTTTTATATTTAAATAATTGAAACAAAAGATAGTATTTTGTGTCATATTTTATTGAAAGTGTTTGCATACCTTCCGGTTCATTTAATTTTGTTTTAAAAATATTGTATATATTTTCAGTTATATTTGTATTCGAGTCAAATGTTTGGACCGAAACATAAGAAAAATATCCTTTTATTTGAAAGTGAATACAAGAAGTGTTGTGTAAATCATTTTCTGTGACGATATCTAAAAGAGTTTTCACAATGTTTTAAGACTTCATTACAATTGACTATAATTTTGTGTTTTCTAACAATAATTTTGCATAAATTGTTCAAAAAATAGTCATTTGTGTGAACGCATCGATTGCTCTGTTTTTCCGTTTCAGAAGTGATTCAGAAAATTATTCTTTTCTTAAGAGGAATACCACTTAAATAGGGGTTTCAAAGCATTTTATTAAAAGACTTGATTTCAATTCCGTAAGTATTCACTTATTAGACAAGAGTTCAAAAATATATTTCAATCGATTCTTCACTACTTCACTACTGAATGACTGTTTCCCTAAAACCAATTACAAGTCATGACTCGGAATAATAATATCTGTTATTTGTATTCATGAGTTTCACTAAATCTCATCTTTTTATCTAAAATTCTTCATTTGATTCATTCAAATGAAGAATTTTATTGATTTTAAACAAAAAATTTGATAAATTGTTGCTTAGATTCAAAACAAATCAAATTATTTGAGACCAGAATTTAATACCTTTTGATTTACATAAACTGAGGGATGGGAGGGATGGCACAGACTCTCATTTCCTTTAAAATTACTGACAAAAAAGACATCATTTTTGCCAAAAAAGATGAAAAATAACTTACCTTTCAGTTCAAGTTTACCTCAAAATCTAAGGAAGTGTATACTTCCTACGAATCGGTCATTTTAAGCATTTCTTTTAGTTTTACTCTTGGTCATCCTTCTTGCATATTTTAATAAAACAAATTTAAATTTATATTTATTACACATTTTGTTATATTGTTTTTTGATGTTTATTATGATTTATAGCCAACTCTTGTGAGGGATTTGAATAATGGATTCTCTGATCGAATAGAAGTATAGGTTTTTAGTAAAAGTGCCAAAAATTTATCTGAAAAGTAATTTACAAATTAAATTATATGCCATTAAAAGTTTAGTTCCGTTGAAGAGGACTCTAATCAAAATCAATTAACTCACAAACTATTCGTTCGTTTTCTAACAATTCTAATAGATTTTGGGCTCCGAGTCGTGAGTCCTTTGAAATTCGTTTTCACATTAAATAAATTATTTCAAATCCCTTCGACTTATTGTATAATTGAATTATAAATATTTTGATTTCAAATTAGATTTTAGTGATTCTTATTATTATAATTGGATTCAGTTATTCAAAATATTCGAGCATTTAATAGGCCCGGAGTTGTATTGATTGTCTCATTAATATGGCTTTTGGGATATTAAACGAAAATTCAATGAATTTATTTAATAAACTCTAATATAAAAAGAGTTTATTAAATTGTTTTGGTTCTGAAAAAATAATATTTTGAAGTTATGGCCAAAAATGCAATAAATTTTTGCATATAATAAAACTGTTGAATGTTTTTGATTCTAATTTATTGATAGAAAACATTTCAGATATAATAATGAAGACTTGTTTCAAGTTATAGTCACTAAAGACTGCAATCAATGTTAACCTAAAATTCATTTATAGAATCCATAGAAAAGTTGAAATATATGTAAAAATAAATATGAATTATCCATAACTTCCTCATTTAATTCAATGAATTTTTCAGACAATATTTTACAGAAAATTTACTTCAAGTGAATCATTGAATCGGATATCTATTTGTTTCGATCAGAGAAACTGTCGATTCATTCAAACCATTGAACACATGAAGTGGTTGTACTTGAATTGTAGTCTTGAATTCAAATTAGTTTCTGTCGTTTTGTTGATAATTTTGAGAACCGCTATTCATTTCATTTGTTTGATTATATCCTTGAACTACACATCTCTCTAATGTTCGGTCACTCTTTCGGATGGAAATTAACGCCAAACACAATGAGTAATGAAAATCTTAGTCATGAGAAGTGATTATTTTTATCCATTAGTAGCAGTAGTTTCTTCAGAATAACGTCATTCCATAAATTTAGCGACAATTTAAGAATTGACTGTTCGTTGATATCTTTAAAACATTGTTTCATAACACCATTCCTTTTGTCGTATGAACTCTGAATATAAATCTGATTATATTAACAAAACATTAAAATACATTCAGTTTTTCGGCATTTTTTTTAAAGGTTACTAACGTTTAAAAGTCATCACTCGTCAGATCGTAGACTAGATTTCATGAATTAATTGTTATTTTTATTCCCTTTTTAACGATATTTTCAGTTCCGTTACTACACATGAAATGTCTGTTTTGGGAAAAAGTATTTCTCTGAAAAAATAAGATTTTATTTTGATTTATATTTTCCTTCAATATATTTGTTGACTGAAGAAAATTGTTTGAAAAAAATGAGATTTTGAAGATTAAGCACTTCCTTAGATAGATGTAGAGTCCATTGCTATGCCATTACCCGTCCGTTTCTCAAAGAAAAACAGATGAAAACAATAACAAGAATTCGTTTATTGAAAATAATTGCTTCAATATCTCAAATCAAATGATGTTTTCCTCTATTTTTTTCGTGAAATACAATCTAATTAATTATGAAATGATTGATGAGTTTTATATTTGTCTTTCACTTATAATTAATTCAGAACAAGAGAAAAGTTTTATCACTTTTCACCGGAATATATGAAAAAATACTATTTTCCAGATGAGAGTACATAAAGTAAAGAACAGTCTGGGATGAGAGGACCACACCCTTTCATTTGGCTAATTATTTTTGTTGATATATTTTTTTTTCGACATTTGGGCTGACATTCATTTCATTAATTTTAATTAATTTGATGTTTCGCTTCAATTTTCATATAATCTATTATTTATGTCATCACAGGATTTGTCCGCAAAATATAAATCAGTTATCAATTATTTACTCAATTATTGTTAATTTAATAGTATTTAGTGTTAAATGTTTTTGAAAATTGTTTCGAATGTCAAAAGAAATAAAACTTATAATCATTTTCATCAAAACCTTTAAGAATTTGAGTTCAGATTTGGAAATATTAACAAAAAATTATCAAAAGAAAAAAAATTAATAAATATTTGTTTTTCAGTTTTAAGATAATATGAACAAAGATTTGTTGAAATATGAGATTTGAGTTAATCTTATTTTTTACACTTTTCGTGATTTGAATGAAAGATGATTTCTATTGAATATAATGAGAGAATACTCTTTGATCCAAATCTTTGGGAGTCTTTAACGGAGAGGTCTAAGAAAAAAGGTTTTTATTTAATGATTTATAATATTAAATAATTCTTGATTTCGGAGCAAATGTTTTTCATTCCATATGTATTGCCATTTATTTATTATTTGCTGAGAAAATATATTCCTTTGAATCTGAAAACGCCTTTTCCTCTCTCTTCCCACAGTATTGACATATTTAGGCTTTTTTGCAAATGTATTGTAATGTGAGTGGAAATGGACTGAATTTCTTTTGGTGTTACGCCCGGGAGTTAGTCTCAGTTTCGTCTGCAAACAGATTAATATTAAGACATTTTTTCATAAACTTCTCAATAATTGGAATGTTTTTCTGTTTTTCTTATTCTTATCGAAGTCTTTCCAATAAAGCCTCGAATGACATCGATTTCATTTATTCTCAAATCTATTTCATAGATTATTTTCCTTTGCTTTTCAAAAACGAATCGAGTTTTAGTCAATCGCTCACAAAGTCTACACATTTTCCGATTTATCAATTTTTTTCATTTTATATATAAAAAAGATTTTCATTATTTTCAAAGTTTAATATTATTTCAAAATTTGGATCAATTCTGTGGAAACGATTTGAAAGAAAAAGCAAAAATAATCTCAAATTAAAACAATTTTTCTTTTGATATTTGGCACAAACGCTGTTTTTAGACATTTTAGACATTAAAATAAGAAAAATTATTTTTCAAAACAATTTTTTATTTCATTTTTATCTCAAACCCAATAATTCTTGAAATAAAAGTACAAAAGAAGTGCAAAAAGTTTTCCGCTTTTTATTGAAATCAAATGATTCCATGTTTTCTGTATTCTTACGAAACATACATTCAATAAGATTTGGGATTTTATTATAACATTGAAGTGGTTTCACAGAAAATATAAATCTAATAAAAAGTCTTTTATTAAATGTTTGTCCGAAATGTTTACGACATATCTTTTATGCCTAAAAACATGTAATAAATTTGTTTTGATCTGATATTTAATCAACTAATTAGATAATCAATTTCTTGGCACCTTTTTTCAGTCATTTATTATTAATTAATTTGATTTGAACTCAATCTAAATGACTTCGGAAATAAAAAAAAACAAAAATAGTCTCAAAATCTAATTTTAATTTAATTTATTGAAATCCATATTAAAAATGATATTTTAATTCAAATTTATTTCATTTGTTTCTAATCTAGAATTCATTTCTCCGATTCATATGTAGTTTAATTAAAATAAAAATTAATTTTATATATTAATAAATATCAGTCGCTATAAAAAATTGTATAATTTGAGTGTCAATTAGGAGCAAAATAATTAGGGGAACGGTCTCTGCAAACAAACTAAGAAATTAATTTGCATTTATTATAACCATTTCATCCATTTATTCATTCATTGAGTTTTATATTCCGTAAAATTTATTGTTTTCAATATATTTATAACAAAATAAAATCGGAATTAATAGCGACTTATTTCGCTCCACTTCTCAATACAACAATTGATTCGTCGATTCATAACTAAAAATAAAACTTTGAATTAATTTCAATGAATCGGAATTAGAATTAATTCAAATTAAAATTCTTTTGTCTTTTAAATGAAGAGTTATTTTATTTTAATTGTCATTATTTTAAAAACTTTGGTTTCGTTACTCTCTTTGTATTTATATGAAACCAGTTCTAAAACTTTTTGTTTGAATCCCATTTAGAAAAACTATTTTTTGATTTAAAATATTTTTGTATACAATATTTGTTTCGGGTATTTGGGATGTAATGGGTTTGACATAAATCACACGATGTTTGGTGTGATTCTTGATTTGTAGTCATTTAAACATTTATGTTATGAATAGTTTAGGAATGGATTAACTATTCATAGGATAGAATACAACATAAAACATATGTTTTGTCAACTGATTTGTTATGCCATTCATTAATAGTCAGTAAATGAGAAATATTAGTCGTTTTGTTAGGAAAACAGATGAGAATCGATATTATCATTCATTTGTCTATTGATTCGTACGAAAGGCTTTCAGATGTACCGAATCGAGAGATCAGGCGTTAAATACGTTTGGTTGAGTCGGTTGTAGGAATAGTTGTAACCAAATAAGTTCTGATCGTAATTCTCAACAAACTATAGACTCGTATTAATCAATCAAATTTTGGTCATAACTTATCTGAATAAAAAACTTCAACCCATTGTTCGCATTTCACAATTGAAAGTTGTTTTCAGAACGCCTTTTGATGTTTACTAAACGTATTTCATGTCTCAATCAAATGGCAATAATTTTTTTCTTCTAATTAATGCGAAAAACTTTTTTTTCGCTAAAAGTTTCGTTGTTTTCATCCCTTTTCCTGTAATTAAGTGTTTTTCTAATTGAACTCAAAGTTAATTAAAAGTACAAACGAGTGCTTCATTTGAAAGATTTGTCAAAAATGTTGATATGAATGGAAATAATAACAATATTTTCGGTTTTAAGTCAACGAACATAAGAAGAATCAAAAGGGAAAGTCTTTTGTGGGAAAAGAAATTTTAGATTCCGTTCCGTTCTTCTGACCACTTCTGGAACAGAATAAAAAACATTTCAAATATTTTCGTTTCGTTTCAATGATTTGTGAGATGTCTTTGTGTTTAAGCAATAGTTTTTGATCATCAGATGAATACTATTTTTGCGACACTAGACTTCTATCGACCAAAAACAACAACAGAAATGATTTTATCTTTTGGTATCATTTTTTTGTCCTCTCATTCATCACTGGGTTTGTTGTCTAACTATTACTCTAATAATCACTTATATTATGGTTTTGGAGAGTTTTAATTAAAACTAAGAGGAGAACAAACTCTGGATTTGTTTTTTGGCTAAAAATGTTACACTTGAGTGAAGTTATTGGGAATCTTTGTTTGAAAAATATTGTTATTACTCCTAAAGAGGAGATCAATACACTTATAATTCACTAACACTGAATCAAATAAATCAGAGTTATATTTAGGAGTATTCTTCATAAATATTATTCAATATTATTCTGAGAAATACAATAATAATATTTTATTTGTGATGAAAATTCATGTAATTCATTGAAAACCCGTTCCTTTATTCTGGTGTCTCATAATAAATATGATTATTATTAGATACTCTATATTTCCATTTAGTTTTAGACACTATTTTCAAAATAATAATAACTTTTATTGATTATCGTTATCCAAAATTTTAAGCCTCTCTTCTTATCCATTGTTCAGACATTTCCGTCATTTTAATAGTGAAATGAATTAACAATAAAATGGAAACAATTTATTGAATCCGAAGTACTTTTATTTTTGATCTGATTTATCCATTCATTCAATTCTTTTATTCAAATCTGACGTTTAATTTACAATAATAGAGTTTATCACGAAATTTACACATTCTTTAACAGTTTCTAAGCAATAATTTCATACAATTTATGGAAAAATTGATCATGGTTGTAATAATCATGGTTGTTTTTGTTATACTAAATGTCAATGGAATTTGATGCTTTCAAATCAATTACTTCGAGTGAAACTATTTTAGGATTTGTGTTACAGAATATCGTTGTCAACATTGAAGCTTTATCACGATTATTTTGAAAAGCATCATGTTACTTTCAAAAAAGCTAAAAAACAAATTGAAGTCATATCAACAAAATCGTATCGAACTAACCCTCAATGCATTAGAGAAAGCGATTAAACCAAAAATAAATCTGTTTTTTGAAGAGCTTTTCATCTATTTTTAGTGAAGAAAATTTAAAAACAAATTTAATTATTATCCTTTGATGTCATGAAAGGCCAAATCCCACGACTATTAATGCAATAAAATTTTCATAATTGTCACAACAAATGTTTGAATAACACTTCATTAAAGATAATTCAGGATTAAATGATCAGAACAATAATGAATTGGAAGAAAAATGGGTTAATGGGAACAACGTTTTTCTCGAACCAAAAGAGTGAGCAGACCTTTCGCCAAACTATAAAAAAAATGTACCAAAAGAGTGACTTTCATTTCATTTCAGTTTAATTATAATTATTTATTCGGAGTACAACTCAATTATTATGTTATCGTTTAAATAATTTTTATGTTTTCTTATTATTCTGAGAAACTTTCTCCAAATCTTTAAATCTTTCGCAAAATTATTTCTATTTTTATTTTGATATCACTCTTGGGATCAGACAATCGAGACTCTGATGCAAATCAGATATCAATTCAATTGTATGAGAGATGAATGAATACGAAACTAAAAGTACTTCTCTTTTATTCCAATCAAAGGAATATCAATACCAGAGCTCTGAATAAATTAATGGATTAGAATATAATGAAAAGCATTAGAAGTGAAAACTTTTATTAAATCTTTTTTTCTTTTTGTGATATTTTTAGGTCAGCCCTCAATCAGTGTTTGGTGTGATGTTCAACATTAAGACAACAACTTTTGGAGTCAATTGTATTAATTGAGTGCAATCTTTGAGACAAAACAACAAATGATTCAATACTTAGTGCCGACGCGAGCCTATAAAAGGCTCATATACTTTGTCTTTTTGTGGACGTGTGTCTGTTTTCTTGTCTTTCGTTTGGCCACAAACTTCCAGAGCGATGGATCTCTAGACTATGTGGACAGTCATGCGGCTCAGGTGAGGGGTTTGCTGCAAAAGGTGCCATTAGACTACGCGTCCAACTTTCTCGTCACTATCACTACATCAAAGGCCACGACTTCCACCAAAAGTGGTGACGATATCCAAAAGTATTTAAATATTGAGCCACAGGTCGACAACTCTCCATCGCTGAGCGAAAACGAAATTTTGATAAAATTGGCCAAATATTCAAACCTTCCGCTCACTTATTGGGCAAAAGTTAGGAAAACTCAGAAAGTGTTGACAAAACAGGTCCTAAACAGTGGACCCAATAAGTCATGTAAAGTAGAGTTTCCTAATCTCTATGAACTCGATTACAATAATATTTATTGGCAACGGATGGCCACACCTAACGGCACATATTATCTATACGGAGCTTATTTTGATGATCGCTGGAGAGGCGGACCCCTGGCTATGGTTCGTATACTAGCGATGGTCGATAGGATAAGCCCTCCGCCGACTTACTGTCAGTTGTGGTTCGATAAGATATCAATGCCTGTCATATCTCCCGCTACATATGTGTACGGATGGTATAGCAAATGGGGTAACTATAGGGATGGTGTTCTCCAACCGTATATAATTACCTGTAAAATACCGCGAATCAAAGGCTTTCCTAAAGACATGGCTCCTGATTCTGTGTCCCTCGTCTACGATCAGTGCAGTAAAGCCTCAAACAATTTGAAAGTCTTTAACAATAGACCGCAAATTAAACAAGACTTCGCTGTTTGTGTCAAAGGACTTGACTTTTTGCACGAAGACCTGAGCGTCAGATTAGTTGAATGGATTGAATTGCTTCGTATATTAGGCGCCAAAAAGGTGTTCCTCTACGACTTGGAGGCGCACCCGAACATCACAAAAGTTCTTAATTACTATCAATCGGAAGGAATAGTAGACAAGACGACTATAACACTACCGGGAAATCAGCCAAACTTACCCGGATTTAGGCACCTCTACCTTAAGAATAAGTTGACTCACAAGCGTCAGAACGAATTGATCCCTTATAACGACTGTTTGTATAGAAATTTGTATAGTTATGACTATTTGGCACTTCTAGACATCGATGAGATAATTATGCCCATCGCTGACCAGAACTGGTCTCAACTCATGAGTCAAGTCCAAAGGCTATCATTATTGGAGAAGAACTACACCCGCGCCAGTTATAACGTTAGGAATGTCTACTTTTTAGATGACTTGGGAGTGGGTGACGACCAGATGAAGCATACGGAGCACGAGCCGGGTATACCAAGGTACCTGCATATGCTCCAACACGTGTATAGATCGAAAAACTATACGAAACCGGGACAGTATGTGAAGTGCTTCCACAATACGGAGAGAGTGGTATCACTTCACAATCATTTTCCACTGAATTGTTTTGGTTCGTGCACTACATATTCGATTGGCACAGACTTAGCACATTTGCAGCACTACCGCAAGGATTGTGTCGGACCCCTGAGGAATAGCTGCAAAGACTTTCGTGCCTACACTACACGCGACGATACTATTTTCAAATATAAGGAAGAGCTCATCAAAACCACAACCGATATCTTGAATAAACTCGGATTCTTCTGAAACCATTTCGATAGCATTTAAAGCATTCATTAAATTATTTGAAAACATCCATAAAATCGCATTAAAAGACAGTCTATTATTGCTCTCCATTACAGTTTCCATTGAAAGCAATTATCTGTTATTTAAGTTCCACTCAAAAGCCTTAAATGTTTCCAATTTTTTGTGTTTTTTTAGTGAATCAGAGGAGAGACCTCTTATTAGTTTAATTAATACAATTATTTATATAAATCGCATATCAAATGTTCGCACAGGACTAACAACTGAGCGATTTCTCATAATTTGAAGCTTTGCTCGGATCCGAAAAAAGCAAAATACGGGCAATTATTTGATATTAATATCAATAAAGCGCTTAAAATTCAAGCCTTGGGTCGTTATCCTCAACACCTCTCCATTCAAAAGGGAAGAGCAAAAAGGAGAGCCACAGAGGAACGACTCAAATGGCATAGGAGTGAAGGGTTGCACAACTCTTGAGCCAACTCTTCATTAGCAAAGAGAAGCCAAACATGAATTTTAAGTCAAACACTGAACGACTGGTTTCATAAACGATTCACAAAATGATGTAAAGCTTGAAATGAATGACTGAACGGTACCCCAAGCACTGGTATCAAATCAATCGACTGACAACAGACCAATTCCTTAGACTATGAACTTTTCATCGATTGGAAAGCATTCCTAATGTCCTCAAAGAGTTTGTCTGCAATTCTGTTTCGGGTTTTACAGAGATTTTCAATAGAAAACAATATCCGTATTGTAATCGATGGCGAAAACGCCAAAACATTGTTATATCTGTTGACTCATTATGTGATAAAAAAAAACTTAATTGTTAATCGATTTTCAGAGTTTCACCGAAATTGTACTTTAATTTTGGTTAAGATATGGGAAGTCAGCAATTCTTCAGATCTATATTTATATAAAAATGAATATAAATATTTGTAAAACTATTTTATTATTTATGTTATGATTGTTAACATTCCTCAGCAGAATAAATGTCTGAATGACTCCAAAATAACTTAATTTATTAGAATTGGTTCCGAAACTCCTCATAATTTGGTTAACCCTCTGAAAACAAACCGAAAGATATTTAGTATTATTTGAGAAATTATTTTTAATGACTCTCCCAATGGGTATCCCATTCAATGTGTACTTAAATCAAATGAGTTTTTGCTTCAAATACTGCTTTCGTTGGCTTAAAATCCATTGAAAATCGTTAAAACAAATTGTATTTCTTGAGAGACATTATCAACACTTGTATCACATCTTTTAGTCATTTATTTAATTTAAACCATAATTTAAGTCACAATTACTTCAATTTCTGAATGAGTTTTAACACAAATGTATTGAATTAAAGCCAATCTATTGTCACAAATATTTTGATTTAATCTTCTGATGAAACTGAAGAACATATCGATAGAGCGAAAGGAAAATCAGATAACATTTGAGATATTTTCAAAAAATATCAAATTGTATTAAAGCTGTGATTATATTGTATTTCATGTTTATTCTCATTTCGATAATAACACACTTTATGTAAATTATGTCATAATTATCATAAAAATAATTATTGAATAAACATTTCATCCATTAATTGCTGTTTAATCCGATTCTTACAAAACATTATTTCATTCTTTAAGTTATTTTTTAGTAAAAATCCGAACAAAAAGAGTAAAAACAATTGAAGTCTGAATTATATGAAAATTAGTAGAAATATGTGGAGACGAATACCATTAGTCCTGATCCCAATCTCCCCCTTGTTTTGGAGGTTTGGGACCACCGGCGGGTTTCGAGCAAATAATTTGGTCGACACTCAATATAGTGTTCGCAACGTTTGTCGCATATTTTAGACCCCAGTGTTTCGTTAAGAACAGGTCATAAATATTGGCCTCAATAGCATCGATAACAGAGGAGACATCACTCTCGACATTGACAGCGGCGTTAACCTTCCCTTCTTGATGTGCTGCCAATAAAAGGGTTGTCATATCATTCGATTTGAGACCCGCGTTGTCTGTGAGCGCCACCGGAAGGCTTTGGAGGGCTTCGGCGAACTTTCCGACAGAGTATTGTTCGAGTCCGGGAAGGGTTTCCGCAAAATCTATTATTCTTCGCGATAATTCAATTTCTACGGCACCGCCACCGGCCACAAGCCGTCCGTCTCGTGTCAGAGCTTTGAATGTATTGACCCCGTCGTCGACAGCCCTTTCGATGTCATCCATAATATTATCGGTCGAACCTCTGATAACAATCGTTGAAATTCGTGACTCTTTTGCGTTCTGTTCGAAGATCACAACATTTGTTCCACCGATTTCTTCAATGAATATTTTGTCACAGAATCCGAGCTCTTCTTTTGTGGGAGCCGTCAGTTTAGGCAAAGGCGTGGCGTTTACTGTCTTCGCGACTCTTCTGATATCGAATTTCGACATAAGTCTTACGGCCATTAAATTATATTTATTGCAGTAATGAAGCGCCAAATCACCGAACTTTCCGCCGGAAACGATTACCTTCGCTCCCGAATCGGCGATGGCTTTGATCTGAGACTCCAATAGATTTTCTTCACCTCTACTGAAGTTAACCAATTCGTCGGCGGTTTTGATGAGAACCGTCCCTTTGGTTTCTGTGGCCGCTGTGTCTATAGGACAGGTATATACCACTACTTTTGCTGTTGAGGCAGAAGTCACGTCTCCCTCGACCTGAAAGTCAATTAAATGTCAATAAAATCAATAAAATAATAAAAATAATGAGAATTCGCACCAATTTCTTGAAGACCATTCCCTGAACGACCTGAGAGTTTTCAATACCACATCCCAATATCTTACAGATCCTAATATTGTCGACATTAAAGGCAACGTCTTTAGTGGTCACTGAAATGCATGCCTTTGCGATCAAATCCGTCAGAAAGTCTTCGTTTCCGTATTGTTTACTCATAACCGAAGAGCGAATCGCTTTTGAGACTTGAGTTAAGTCTCTGACGTCTTTTACCTCATCGACAGACAGTTGAGGAAGAATTTCGTCCAACACTTTATTGGCTGCCATTTCATAGCCGTCGATGATTTCCGTCGGTTTGAGACCCATTCGTATCAATTCTTCCGCTTTTTCGAGAAGAGCTCCGGCGAAGAGAACCACTAAATTAGTTCCGTCGCCGACCTATCGATTCAAATAAAATGTTTAACAAATGATAATTGAATTGATGTCAAGTAATGTCATACTTCGTGTTCCATCATCTGTGAGGCCATTATAATCATGCGAGCGGTCGGGTGCTGGACATCCAATTCCCTTATGACTGTCGCCGCGTCTGAAGTGACAAATAGTTTTTCCAAATGATTTATAATCATTTTGTTGAGTCCTTTCGGTCCGTAACCCGTCTTCAAAGTGTTGGACAATTCAACGCAGGCCTCGATATTGCGAAGAACCGCTTCTTCGAGACCCGAGAAATAACGGGTCCCCTCTTTCATCATTGAACCAAAACCGGGAGCTTTAGGTACGGAGAGAGCCATTTGTCTTCACTTAAGTCGGACTTAAATTCAGAGTAAATTCAATAAAATATAACAAAAGATAATGAAAATCAACTTTTAGTCAATTTTTACAAATAAGGTGTGCTTTCAGTGATTCAATGCAAACAATTTTATTTAAAATTAATATTATTTTTAACCAAATTTTAAGTTCCCTCTCAATAAAGTGCCTTATCTTTGGTTGTCTTTAGAGTCTAAACCTTCTCTTTCCCTCATATTTAACGAATACAGTGTTTGTGAATAAACTGAATGTATTGGACGCACACCGACTCTAAACAGACATAAATGACGTAAAATATTAGTTTTGTTAAATGTTTTGAAATAATAGGAAACAGACGTTAAAAAAGGTCTGAGATATGAGAGGAGTCCGAAAGAGATCTAAAAAATATTAAATTATTTTATTGTTAAGAATTTGAGACCGTTTTTGACGTTTAAAAGGTATGACATAAGTGTGTTGTGACGTAACGTATGACGTAATGGTTTGATGGGTTCGTCCCCATTGTGTCTCCCCATGTGTGCCCCCATTCCTCCCCATCCGTCCCAATCAGTCGTTATCCCAATGGAAGCGCTGTTTATGACTTGAAGTGAATATTTAATTGAATTAAAAATTGTTTTTAATATAAATCCAATATTTCCTGTTATGAGTTGAGACTGGGTTTGAGTTGAACCAAGTCTTGCGAAGTCAGTGCAAAACAAAAACCTGTGTTGACTACGGATCGACTCAATTCACTCAAACTATACGCAGTTTTTTGGGTCAACACTTCATTTGACTTCATTTTGGATTCAATTCATTTAAAATACAAATAATTGACAAAAATTTTGACTAAATTTAGTCTAATTGTGAAGACTCTTAATCTCATTCGTGAAGAAAAGATCCGTTAAAATGCCGACAAATCATCTGCAAAACGGATCGGTAGAGAACGGGAGCGACCGTTGGCCTCAAAACGTGGGAATAGTGGCCATCGATATATATTTTCCAAACAATTTTGTGGATCAGACAGAGTTGGAACAATTCAATGGAGTGGGAGAAGGGAAGTACACCATCGGTTTGGGACAAAAACAAATGGCTTTCTGTACCGATAGGGAAGACATTAACTCTATTTGTCTGACTGTCACCAAATCACTGCTCGAGAAGTACTCAATTTCTCCGAAAGACATCGGATTCCTAATGATTGGAACCGAAACTATTATCGATAAATCAAAAAGTGTTAAAACAGTTTTAATGGATTTGTTTAAAGACAGCGGAAACACTGACATCGAAGGCGTCCACACAACTAATGCCTGTTATGGCGGAACCGCTTCTCTATTTCACGCAATCGATTGGATTGAGTCCAGTTCTTGGGACGGAAGGTATGCTCTGGTCATCGCAGCAGACATTGCCGTATATGCTTCGGGTCCGGCCAGACCTACAGGTAATGACAGCTTTGCTGTCATCTAATTATTATTTTAATTGCTTTCGAAGGGCTTTCCATATGTTTTCTCAAACTATTTCTCAAAAAATTTAATTTTAATTTTAATTTTGGATCAAATTTTGTTATTTAATCCGATTCTGATTTTTACTCATTTAATGAATTTTTGGTTTTTCCAAAGACTGTCGTTATTTGAGTCTTATATAAGTCTATATAAGTTATATAAGTCTTAAAAATTGTTTTGCAATAAGAAAAGGACAGTTCAACTGAAGGGACAGTTCAACTGAAGGGACAATTTTGCGATTCTTTTCATATATTTTTGACCTTCGCTTAAATTAGACAAAAATTGTCGGAAAAAAAACTTAATGTCAGATAAGACGCAAATATTTTGAATATTCATTAATCAGGAAAAGAAATATTTTCCTTTTATTTGTATAAATTTTGGGTTCAGTATAAATAGTTATCCGTTAGTTATGATAATAATAATTAGAATCGAATGATAGAACTACCTTGGTATAGACATTTACCTTGCTAACACATTTAAATTAAAAACAAAACGTCAAACATATCCTAATAACAGGTTTAGAACAACTTTGATGTCACTCCAAGTCATTACTAATTAGTTATGCGATGAGGAAATCCTCCAAAAAATCTTCTGAGCCCTGGTTTAAGGTAAATATGTTTCTCGACAATTGATCATTGATTTCGATACAGGGATAGTGGGATAGAAGGAAAGGTCAAATCTCTGAGAAATTTAGAGACTGACTCACTTTGGAAACAAATCAGGTTTCAGAAGATTTTTTGGGATTTTCTCTTAGATTTATATTAATGACTCATTTGTTGAAAATTCATAACAAATATATTATTTTTTATCCAAATTTTTTAATCAAAATATGGTTATCATTGAAACAAATGTTACTTTTAGTTAACTTTTTGTTGAAAATTAAAAAATATAACAAAACTAAAGACAAAACAAAATCAGATATAAGTCTTAATCTTATTATTTATTTATTTTCTTAAACTAACTTTTTTGGGGTTTCCACTCATTTCTACTCAATTCAAATGTATTTTCCATTCAATTCTTTAAATTAATAAAAAATAATTATATTTTCCAGTCATTAGTCATGACATCAGTTGAAGTGATTTCCAATTGTTTTCTTAGAAAATTGAAATTCAATTCAATTTAATTGTTTCTATTCATTGAGTTTTTATGTAATTAAAGTTAATTTATTTCATATGTTTTGAAAGCTCTCCAATTCTTATAATAAATTATAAACAATGAGAATAGCATTTAATTAATAATAATGTTGTTGTTATTGTTTCAGGTGGTTGTGCGGGTATAGCGATGCTCGTGGGACCGGACGCCGCCATTGTCTTTGACCGAAAGGTCAGATCCACTTATATGGCGAATGTCTATGACTTCTATAAACCCGATTTGAAATCAGAGTACCCGACAGTTGACGGCCCCCTCTCTAACCAGTGTTACCTCCAGGCAGTGGACAAATGTTTTCAGCTATACTTCGATAAAGCGAACAAACAAAAGGGTTGCGTCTCTTTAGACACATTTGACGCCATCCTATTTCACGCGCCTTATTGTAAACTCGTGCA